>CM053026.1:97453406-97496513 GCA_028564925.1 Lithobates sylvaticus | reverse complement strand
GTGCGAGCCGAACGGGGGGGGTGTTCGGCTCATCCCTATTGGTGGTATTAAATCACCATTGTTTTTTTATTTTTTGCTAAACAAATGAAAAAAAATAAAGAGTTTCCTTAGTTTCTGTTATAAAATTTTCTAAAAAAGGGATTTTTCGCCTTCACTGATGTGCGCTCACGAGGCGGCACTGATAGACGACAATGATGGGCACTGATATGTGGCACTGATAGGTAGCAATGATAGACGGCACTGACAGGCCAGACTGATGGGCACTGACAGACAGGACTTATGGGCACTGATTGGTAGCACTAATGGGCAATGTTGGGGCTGCACTGATAATCAGGACACTGATAATCAGTGCCCTGATTATCTGTGTAGATGTTTCCTTTCACACTGGCCAATTACTGTCTCCTCTCCTCTAAATCCTTAGTTTTAACTGCTGTCATATTGTTTTTAGACCCCTTTCACACTGAGGCGCTTTGCAGGCGCTAAAGTTCTAAAAATAGCGCCTGCAAATCGCCTTCAAACAGCCGCTGCTGTCTCTCCAGTGTGAAAGCCCGCTCTGTGCAGGAAGATGACAGGTCTGTCTCTGCACTCGCAGGGACGGACCTGTCAGAGCACTGCTCTCCCCTATGTGGGATGTGATGACGACGGACCGTAGAGTCCGCCGTCACCCGATCCGATCCACAGACGGATGGAAAAATAGCTTTTGCCTCTGTCACACTTTTTCAGATCGGAGCGGGTCGGATGTCAGCGGACATGTCACCGCTGACATCCGTCCCTCCATAGAGGTCTATGGAGGGTCCGTTCAGGTCCGCCCAAAAAACTGACAGGCGGAACTAAACGGACCGCCCGTGTGAAAGGGGCCCTTAATCAGTTGAACTTAAGTATAAACATTGTAAAGCCCCATACACACGCGCGGACAATCCGTGGACCAGGTCCGTCGGACCATGTCCGTCATACTTTGTCTGATGTTGGTTTTGCGTACACACGATCGGACAAAGTTGTCGGAAAATCCGATCATTCTGAACGTGGTGACGTTTGTTGCCTACGACGGGACTACGTAGAGGCTAGTAGCCAATAGCTTTGGTCTTGTAATGTGATCTGAGCATGCGTAGCACTTTGTCCGGTCGGACAAGCGTACACACGATCGGATTTGGTGTGATCGGACCGGGTTGACGGGAAATCTTTCCAGCAGGAGATAAGACTTTGTCCGACGGACAAACCGACGAACACTGTCCGATGGTGCATACACACGGTCTGATTTTTCAACAACCTTGTCCGATCGGACCAAATTGATGAAAAAGTCCGACCGTGTGTATGGGGCTTAACAATTTGTCAATGGAATACACTTGTGTGTAAGTGAGGCAAGTTTAACCACTTAAACACTAAACCTTTTTCTGACATTTGTTGGTTTTAAGTTAAAATATTTTTTTTTGCTAGAAAATTACTTAGAACCCCCAAACATTATATATATTTTTTTTAGTAGACACCCTAGAGAATAAAATGGTGGTTGTTGCAATATTTTATGTCACACTGTATTTGCGCAGCGGTCTTTCAAATGCAATTTTTTTGGAAAAAATTACTTTAATGAATTAAAATAAAAACAAACAAAAAAAATAACTAACCAGTAAAGTTAGCCCATTTTTTTTGTATAATGTGAAAGATTTTACGCCGGAAGAATCGTGAGAGAATCGTGATCTTTTTATTCTAAGCAAAAAAATAGTGATTCTCAATTTGGCCAGAATCGTGCAGCTCTACTAGCGGGGGGTAAAACCGCCCTGCTAGCGGCCGAATAGCGCAGCGAAATTGACGGTAAAGCGTCGCTATTTTTAGCGCCGATGTACCCACTGCTCCGGTGTGAAAAGGGCCTTATAGGGCCTTCACAGGCATACAGAAGAAATACGATTGTGATGTCTGCACTCTTTCTATAGGTCAGGAGTTGCTTCTAACCATTCTACTCTAGACAGTATGGGGGAGATTTAATAAAACTGGAGCACTCAAATGCTGGTACGGCTGTGCATGGTAGCCAATCAGCTTCAAACTTCAGCTTGTTCAATTAAGATTTGGCAATAAAACCTGAACCCTGATTGGTTTCTATGTAGCGCTGCACCAGATTTTGCACTCTCCAGTTTTAGTAAACAACCCCCACTGTGTCTATATGCATTTTCCCTTATTGACTCTAGATTTAGTGGAATCACATATAATTCCCATAAATGATTTTACTTTGTACTATCATGGAAATAGGACTGGGACAGCAACTGGAAGTACAATAAAATATAAAAAAAAATGTGAATGTATACTAAAGCCACGTACACACGATCGGACTTTTCAGCGGAGGTCCGCCGGACTTTCCGAACGTGTGGACCTGCCCACTCATGCCCGGACTTTTCCGGTGGACAATCCGTCTGAGTTTTGGCGGAAGTCCGCAGGACTATTGAAATTAACTTCTTCTTCTTCTTCTTTTTCTGCTTCTTGTTCTTCTTTCTTCTTCCGATGTTGACTCGTCGCTGTCTCCTCTTCTAATGGCTCAGACGTGTTGCGCTGCCAATTATATAGGGACAAGGGGCGGGTCACCGACTCATGTCACATGGTGACCCCACCCCCTTATGATGTCACAGTCCCAGAGGATGCTGGGACTGTGACATCATATGGGGGCGGGGTCACCATGTGACATGAGTCGGTGGCCTCGCCCCCGCAAAGACTCCGTCACGGGACCCCCCCTTTCCTGACAGGCCGGGATGCATGCTCGGATAAGGGTCTGATATGGATTCGGGGGGAACCCCCACGCCGTTTTTTCGGCGTAGGGATTCCGCTTTAAATCCATACCAGGTGACGGGGCTAGCGAGGTGTCAATGTCGCCGATCGAGGGGTCAGCATTGACTTCCTTCGCTAGTCCCGTCTACCTGGAGTCACGTTCAAAATGAACGGACTTTACGACGTGTGTCGGCAAGTCCGTTCATTTCAAAAGTCCCACGGACTAGCACACAGACGGCGGGATTGTCCGCCGGACTCCCGAGTCCGGCGGACAATTTTAATTCATAACTTCAAACTAAGTCCGCCGGACTTTTGGGAACAAAAAGTCCGCCGGAGCCCCACACACGGTCGGATTGTCCGGCGGACTCTAGTCCGGCGGACAATCCCGCCGGAAAGTCCAATCGCGTGTACGCGGCATTATCCTATCCATAAAATTCTAAAATTACTTCTTTTAGGATTTTTTTTTTTAAACTGACTTTAAGGGTTTCATGTATAGCAAAGAGGATGTCCAAGTTATGAGATTGGACCTTTATATTGTTAGTATAGTTTAGTTATAAAGACATGGATAGATTTAGACTTGGCTTCCTGTGTGGCAGCAATCAAAAGATGTTATAGAAAAAAAGAGCCTTTTTTATTCTCTAGCTTTCATATTTCTATTCCTTTTATACCCATGTACTGACATATATATAGCCAGGGGATCCATGGCAAGGATAAAAAGCACTGGGGACAGGGGGCCTCTCTGACGCATTTCTCTCCCAATTTCAAAAGGGGGGATTTGAAGTCACAGTACTTTACAGTGGTCCATTGCTCTGTATAAAGGGCCGTGACCCAAGGCGAAATATTATTTCTGAAACCCCAGTGGCAAAGGAACATATAGTACATTAGCAATGTCAATGCATTTTGAATGACTACAGACAGGAGCAACTATTCCTGGAAGCACTGCATGCTAAATGAGTCAGAAAACTCCTTTGATAATGATGCTCACTTGCTGATTGTGCACAAAGCTAACCTGGTCCCAATGTAGTTAACAAGAATTTTCACATCTATATATAGATGTGATCTGGGTTTGAGTAACGATTGAAATATACACTGAACAAAACTGTAAACGTAATACTTTTGCATTCAGCTCATGATAAATAGGGGCACAAAACACAAAAGTATTACATTTATAATTTTGCTTAGTGTAGTTTGATAAGCACAGTATTGATGTATTGATGTTGGGTGGGGATATGGGATGGGAAGGTTTCATGTGGTTTTAGTTGTACAATGAAAAAATTAAATAAAAATTATCTGATTCAAAAAATTTACATAAATGTCAAATTGGTTTTTAATTAGGCACCATTTTGGCTTTCTTATCTGGATTGAAATATTATCAACACTGACATCAGCACAGAGGATGAATGTTCCAGTTACTGGGGTAGATTTACCAAAGGCAAATAGACTATGCACTTTTCAAGTGCAATTTCACCAATTTTCCCCAGAGTTTAGTTAATGTGGAAAAGCTCTGTTGATTTCTATCATGCAATCATGTGGAAGCAAAAATGCATTTTTTTTTCCCTGCACCTGATTGGGTATTTTTTACAAAGTGAAGCTTTACCACATTTAGGGCCGGTTCACACCATGCCCGCAATGAAAGATGTGTGTTCCTGTGCAATTCAAATGTGATTCTGTGCAGTAAAATTTTAGCTTATTTATTTTGAATGGGCTAAAATTGCACCTCACCAAAAGTAGTGCATGCACTACTTTTAGAAATGCACTACAACGGATTTTATGGTACTTTTTTTTTTTTTACCATGCCACCCAGTGTGGGCAAAGGCACTGCATTTGTGACCTGTGTTCGGGGTGACATTAGTTTATTATTGATACCCACTGCAGATCGCAAATGGACTGCGTTTTGAATGAGGTGTGAATTGCACAGGAATGCACAGTGCTTTCCTGCGTGATTTGGTGTGCGGGCATGGGGTGGACCGGCCCTTACTAATCTCTGGGGAAAATGCGTGCGACTTCAATGGCAAAGTGCACAATCGATTTACTTTTAGTAATTCCAGCCTATACAATACAATAAAGTTTCTGAAAACATCAAAAACAATGAAAGTCTCTGTGGAGAATTTGTGTATGCAACACAATAAAATACAAAAAATGCAAAACAATAAAAATGCTTCTATGCAGTACTCCCTTCCTCCTTCTTTATAAAAATGATAAACTCTCATAAGATTTTTGTTGATCCTTCTGTAGCAATGAGGTAGATTTACCTAAGACAAATAGACTGTGCACTTTGCAAGTGCTGTTGCTCCAGAGCTTAATAAATGAGGTAAAGCTTGACTTTACAAAGAACAACCAATCACATGCAAGGAAAATAAAAGAACGGTATTTTAGCGTGCATATAATTGGATGATGGTAGTCAGGAGAGCCCTCCCTTATTTACAAAATTCTGGAGCGATTGCACTTGCAAAGTGCACAGTCTACTGTATTTGCCTTTAGTAAATCAACCCCAAAGTACTCACAGGGACTTATTTACAGAGACTTATAGATAAGCAGCAGCTGGGGTATCTATAGGGAGGTGTGAATTTTCACCTGGGCGATGAATAATCTAAAGTGGATGTAAACCTAATTCATGAAATTTGAGCTGGGCACATATATCTGCAGTGTTTTCTTGTCTCTCTTCAAAGCACTATGTCCCGTAGCTGTCTCCTGCTCCGTCCTTCTGTTATCAGTCTGATAACTCCTCGCAAAGACTCCGTCACATATGATAAAAGCAGCCGGAGTTTTGTTTTGGGGAGGTTGCTATAAATAGATTAGCACAGAGCTGAACAATTCAACAAAGAGAGCTGAAAGTCTCTACGTATGAGAGAGGGGTTGTGTGCCTTTCCTCCAATCAGCTGTCTTGGCTGTATACCCAGGCTTCACTGCAGTGCTAATCAGGAAGAGAAAATCTCCTAACACGATGTGCACTTTCTAAACAGTGTATGAAGATGAAGACAGCAGATATACATGCAAAACTTATGTAGGGAGATTTGTTTCATCTCTGTGTATCATCTGAGGCTGTTCACTTCACTGGGTATATGTGAGGGTTTACATCCACTTTAACCACTTACCGACTGGCACGGCTGGGCGAAACAACGTTATGTAACATCGCTTCACCCTGTGGCCACTAGCCCTGAGCCTGCTGGCCTTGAGCCGATGTGAGTGCCCGGGGGTTGCAATCACCGCCGGGCTCCCGTGATCGCTCAGGGCACACCGAGAACCGGGATCTGTGTGTGTAAACACAGTTTCCTGTTCTCTGAGGGGAGAAGAGACAGATCGTCTGTTCATACAGAGTATGAACAGTAATCTGTCATCTCCCCTACACAGTCCCCTCCCCCTTCAGTTAGAACACACACTAGGTAACACAATTAACCCCTTGATCGCCCTAGTGTTAACCCCTTCCCTGCCAGTGCCATTTTTACAGTAATCAATGCATTTTTATAGCACTGATCACTGTATAAATGACAATGGTCCCAAAAATGTGTCAAAATTGTCCGACGTGAGATCGCCGCCATTACTAGTAAAAAAAAAATTTATAATAAAAATGTCATAAAAATATCCCCTATTTTGTAGACGCTATAACTTTTGCGCAAACCAATCAATATGCGATTATTGCGATTCTTTTTTTTTTACCAAAAATATGTAGAATACATATCGGCCTAAACTGAGGAAAAATAATAATTTTTTAATATTTTTTGGGGGCTATTTATTATAGCAAAAAGTAAAAAATATTGTGTTTTTTTCAAAATTGTCGCTCTTTTTTTTGTTTATAGTGCAAAAAATTTTAACCGCAGAGGTAATCAAATACCACCAAAAGAAAGCTCTATTTGTGGGAAAAAAGGATGTCAATTTTGTTTGGGTGTAACGTTGCACGACCGCGCAATTGTCAGTTAAAGCGACGCAGTGCCGAATCGCAAAAAGGGGCCTGGTCCTTTGGCTGCAAATTGGTCTGGGGCTTAAGTGGTTTAAGGGCAACGTACAGGTACGTGATTCTGCCTGCACATGCCCTTCTGCCGCAGTATATCTGCGTCGCGGTTAAATAAGTAACTAGGTTTGCAATTTTCAACTTGAAAACATCTGAAAGTCTTTTGTCCATTGCTTGGGGGGGGGGGGGGGCTTGACAGGGTGGGGTTGGTGTCAGGACTAGTCTGAACATTGGAAGAGAGTAGACAGAGTTCCCAACATAGCTAGTGAACTGACCACAGTGTGTGTTCCTGCTTAGTGTGGTCAGTTTTTAAACGGAAAGCGGAGGGACTGGCAGGAACAACAGGGATTTCCCATGAAGGATGTAATACAAAGAGAACAGGATACTTTTTTGTACATGGTACAGCAGGCACATATCAGCAATATGAAATGTTGGGTTTACATATTCATTAATACTAGCAGAGCTCAGTGCATACAAGGAAGGAAGGAGATAAAGAAGAAAGGGAGAAAAGTGGGAAAGAAAGAAGGAAGGAAGTCATTTCAAAGCCACGATCATATTTAGTTAAAGTGCAATAAAGACAAGCAGTTTCTACACTTAGCTGTTCTGATTGGGATCTGTGGACTTTAACTGAAATAAATTAGTTTTATCTATTAAAAAGTAATTTAGATGTTGGACTGGCTAGGCAGTGGTAAGACAAGCGAAATGATAAGGAACTAGGATAAGCAGTATAAAAAATGTATGGAGAGGAAAAAAAAACATTGTCATGGTAACATTAATCTAGTGTTCTCCCTGGAGCAGAAGGAAGCTGGAGTGATGGGGGAATTTACGAGATGCTATGACCTATACGCAACCTTGCAAAACGCTACCAGAAATCATTTTCCATGACATCACAGTCCAAAAATAAAATGGCACAGCACAGGTGCCCCTGTTCAAAATCCCCCCCACCCCTTCCAGGTTAGACCTCTAACAGAGGACAAATGATGTTAGATGGAATTGTTGATAGTTAGTTACTGAAAGATTAATGACTGAGATATACTGTACATCTACATGCATGATGTGTGATCCTGCTGGTTATATTATATACATCTAAGGTGGTATTTCCCATTTTTTGGTATCCCAGACTTTAAGGCTATTTTCACACCGAGGCGCTGGGTGCGCTGGCGGTAAAGCGGCGCTATATTTAGCGCCGCTTTACCGTCATTTTAGTTGCGCATTTCGGCCGCTAGCGGAGCGGTTTTACCCCCGCGAGCGGCGGAAAAAGGGTTAATACCGCCCGCAAAGCGCCGCTCCAGCGGCGCTTTGTGGGCGGGTTCGGAGCGCTGCCC
Organism: Lithobates sylvaticus; assembly: GCA_028564925.1. Taxonomy (NCBI): domain Eukaryota; kingdom Metazoa; phylum Chordata; class Amphibia; order Anura; family Ranidae; genus Lithobates; species Lithobates sylvaticus. Next base: position 97,488,491 of record CM053026.1, on the reverse strand, counting down.
CATTGTTTTCAATGGGAGGGGGCGCTTTAGGAGCGGTAAATACACTGCTCCTACAGCACACCAAAGATGCGGCTTGCAGGACATTTTTCAGCGTCCTGCAAGCGCACCGCTCCAGTCTGAAAGCCCTCGGGCTTTCACACTCAAGACACAGCAACGGCTGTTTCAGGTCGGTTTGCAGGCTAAGAGACAGGCAAAAAAATTATAACAGCTCCTTTAAATATATGAATTCAAACAATGTTTTTATCTGTACGCCTTTAAAATAAAACGAAATGTACAGGCATACCCCACTTTTAAGTACACAATGGGGTTTATTTACTAAAGCTGGAAAGTGCAAAATATAGCTCACTTCTGCATAGAAACCAATGAGCTTCCAGGTTTTATTACCAAAGCTTAATTCAACAAGCTGGTGTTAGATGCTCATTGGTTTCTATGCAACAGTGAGCCTGATTTTGCACTTTCCGGCTTTAGTAAATAAACCCCATTGTGTACTTAAAAGTGGGGTATGCCTGTATCTTCCTGAAAGCAGAAGAGGCTTGCTATGTCTCCTTTGCAATAATAAGCACTTACCTGTCTGCTTGCCATCTTCTATTAAATCTACACTGATAGTCACATGTGCAGCTCAGCATGCAATCCCGACACACTCTGGCTGTGTCGGAGTGATTGACTTCTATGCACATGCATAGGATGAACACCATTTCCCCACTGATCAACATGGAGTTCAAAAAACCCAGCACCCAGAAGAAGCCAGGGAGAAGATGACAACAGCCGGCAAGCGATGTAACTGCTGGCATCACTGGAAAGTGGAAGTTAACATTTTTGAGGGTTTACTTCATCTTTAAATTGAGCTGTAAATAATTTTGCAGCAAACGCTCTTTATTTTACTACATGGTAACACTGACTATTATTATTCTCTGATTGCAGCTATCACTTGTGGGATAACAGATTTTCAGGTGCCTGGATTGTTAGGAAGTGAGATGGAAGAGAAAGAGACTACCAGACAAACCTTAACCAACCTTAACCTAAACCTCAACCTTAACCAAAGCCAAGGACCTGACCTGAATATAAAAATAAAATAAAAATACGGGGAAATAAAAATACTGCAAACCATACAGCTTTCTGTTTTTCACTTGTGCATTAATCATGGTTGCCTTCAAGTAGGACATACACAAATAACCACACTTCTGGTATTTTGTTGGTAACCATAGTCAGAACTATAGCAGTAGTTCATCACAATAAGTTGGACTTGTTCTGTAATGTTGAGGACATTTCGATACTCATCCAAGTAGCTTTCTTAGCTCGAATGAGTGTCAACAACATATCCCAACATTTATAGCCACATGATAATTGTCATGAAATGCTGTCAAGAAACATGTTTATTGTTTATAAGGTCATGATGGGAAGTGTTAAAGGGGTGAAAGTTTGTAAATCTGCCTTGTTCCGGTAACTTAATGTAGGCACCATGGTGCCACAACATCTTAGACAGGTGTTAATTGTTCAAGTTACATTACTAAAGGTGTTAATTATTGTCAGACCTCCAGGGTAGAGACAATAATTTGACTTAACACCACTAAGTATGCTATGGCCTGGAGAAATTAAAACTTTCACAAAGTCACATGACTGATACTGATTTGTTCTTCCAGTATCTAACTCCAGCAGGTAATGTTCTGCTTACTAAGTTGGCATGAATTTTTGATAACAATTGTTCAGATTAAAGATATATCCTAGACTAAAATGTAACATATTTGTTTTTGCCTATATCAGGCATTCTTAACCAAGGTTCTATGGAACCCAAGGGTTCCTCCAGAAGTTGCTAGCGGTTCCTTGATCTATGGCTAGTTAACCTTCCATACAAGGGTGCCTTCATAGTTCCAGGTTCCCTGCTACTTGGCAGAGCCAGTAGCATGGCACCAATGATTTCTCCAGCTAACTGTAAGGGTGGCATTCTGACCAGCATGTAATGGGCATTTTCCTTATGACCCCTGGTGGACTAATCAGTTCATCTGGGGTGAAACGGCTGAGAAAGGCTAGTCTATATGGTATAGAGGATGTAACTAATTTAGAAATCTTCCTCGGTTTATTTGAAAAAAAATAAAAATGCTATTTTATAACACAAAATGGATTTCCATACAACGGAAAATTACCAAGTATCAAGATATTCTGATCTTATCAAACTAGACATAAATGTAAAATGGCCTGTGTCATCCAACGTCTAGAAGAAAATGAAAATGATAGCATGGAATGGACTTTAATTATTTTTGGCATGTGGGGCCAATTAATTAGAAGAATTAATATGAGCAAAGAAAAATAGATCTATGACCATATTGTCTTGATAACCTTAAGCAAAGATAACTGTATTTTTCTTTCCATTTCCAAAAATAACATGTACCGGAATTCATGACACGCAAATTTATGAAGCGTTCCATATTTTTAATATATTCATAATATTCATCGATGTACTATTTTAGGATTTTTTTTATCCATTTATGTTTATATGTTATTTATAATATTTTCTTTTTTTCTTTGACTATATAAATAATAAAGTTGGCACCATTGTGCCCCCTTTTTTACATATTTGTCAAATCGAATTTTGACTTTGATACTCTATTGCTGCCATACAAAGTCCAAAGGGGCGTCCCCTAATGCACTTCTGTGCATGCTTCTGTATAATGTTATTAGGATGTTGGTAGCAACTACACACAAATCAATTTCTCAAGATCTTTTCTTATGTACCGGAATAAACTTGCATTTTATGAATGTGAAGCATTTCCAAAATAAAATGTGGAAACTACAACAAGAGGATCAGTCAGTGTGTTTAAATCTCAACCCTGGGAATATGAAAAAAATATAAAAATGAAATACCATATACAACTAATAATAATTATTACTTACCCTGTCCTATCCTATCCTATCCCTAGCTCACCTCTTCTCTCTGATACACCAACTTCTGGGTAGAACCTCAGCATTTTCACAATGCTGGACTGGTGGTCCTTTACTGATGACTGCTGGACAGAATTTGAAGAGAAGGAGCTGCGGGGGACCAGAAGCTAGGGCAAAGCAAGTAAATGTGCTTTTACTGGTACCCTAGGCAATGAGAGAGGGGGGCCCACTGCATGGATATTTTTGTTCATTTCCCAGGTTCAGTTTTAATTATAGATAAATAATAAAAATGTTCACATATGATGATCATTTTCCGTAATGTTGTGGAAATTTGTGTTGCCCAGTTATGTTAATTTATTTGAATTCCATTGCTTTGTATATTAAATCACATGCAGTGTTCTCTGTTGGCAGCCCATGCAGGCTATCATGGGAATGGCCACTATCAGCAGGAGATGGTGCAGTCACAGACAACTGTTAACATTCCTACCAGAAAACAAAATTGTCGGTTTATTTTCTAATACTGGTCCATAGGCTGCCATTAGGAGACTGGCTGGGCTTCTCTGTGAAGGAAAATACTTTTTTGTTTCTCCCATTGGTTCAAAACTAGCACCATCTCCAAGCCTGCATATATCAGGGAATTACATCTACCTCCAAGGAGTTCCAAGATATGAGAAATGAAAATTAGATTTTGTTGCCAGTGCAGATGTTTAATATTCCTGCACTCGGTCCTGGTCATGATTCAAATTTATTACAAAATTGAAATGACCACAAGAACAAAGTACCACATAGATAAGATTGTTGATTCTACTGGTGGCAAAGTCATTAAAGTGGAGTTCCACCCACTTTTACAACTCTTCAGCATCCCTCACTAAACTGTGCACTGTAAACAAATTGGATATTTTTTTTTCAGCACAGACTGTATATCTGCTGTATTCATTTTTCACTTCCTCCTCCCTGGCCGCGGCCCATCGCATCATTTCCTGTTTGCAATGCCTCCTGGGAAGGGGCAGCAACTTCCTCTCAAACTGCCGTTGCTATGGAAACCTGACCTGAAACCTATTACACTGCTTATGCTGCACTTAGCATGTACGAGATCTGCAAGGATGAGATCCAGGAAGAAATACAGTCTGGCTTCAGATGCCCACACTTAAGATGGCCACGGCCTGCTGCAAGTTTATAAAATAACAAACTACTGCTAAAAACTAACAAAACATACCTTAGTTTACAGACTAACTTTACTAGAATACATTAGGCTTGTGTATTATAGGGGTATTTTTATTTAAAAAGTATAATTTCGGCCGGAACACCGCTTTAAACCCGTTTTAGACATCCCTGCACGGTTTCAGCGGACCCAAAGCTTCATTCCTTTGTATCTCTAAATTCTGTGAGTTATTTACTACTGCTTCTGTTTTCAAACAGATTTATTTTAAAAAAAATGTAATGTTTGTTTTTCATAGAATAACCTGTTTTCTTTGTAACTAGTTTACAGTCCTGGGGCCTGTGGTTTACCCATCTATGGCTGAAACTACACATTCAAATATAATTATATTTTATTACTAATCTGCCACAATGCATCGGGTTCATTCAACTGTTCCTCCATTCACAGAAGGTTATACATTGTGGGAGTGTATTAATATGAGTTCAGTGAATGATGGAGAGGGCAGAAAGGGGCAGGCAGGACCGCAACTTTTCTCAGCAGCAGTGGCTGTTATTAAAGTGTATGTTACTCTAACATTTTATATACCTGGTATGTGTCTGTTGTACCAGGTACTTGTGTAATAAAGTATCCTGTTCACTTTGTGTTGCTTTCTTTGTGTGAAATACCTGGTGATCCTGCCAGTCCCCTTTCTTATTTCAAATTGACCATGCTAGGCATTGAAGCTCTTTCAAACCTGGGTGGTCAGTTTCCCCGTTTTGTTGGGAGAATAATGGTCAGATGGTCCAATGGTCAGACTTGTGCTGACATGCCCCACTGCACAGCTCTTCACTGGGAAGATAAGTGTACTGATGTTTCTCTGCCTCCTGCTGACAAGCCTCCCTGCAGTCTCCACCCCCACCTCTCCAAGCTTCTTATTCAGCTGACAACAGAGGCCATGTGATCAATTAAAAAAAAGTATTTCTTTTTTTTTTTTATATCTATATACAAATGTTTTGCCTTTCATTTCTATTTTACCTGAATGAGTTATTTTACAAGGTGAAGGGTAACATATGCTTTAACCTTCACAGCGCTAGAAGACAGCCGCGCCATAGTCAGCAGCTGTGAAGGAGAAGCAAAAGTAGCCATCTGCAGGTAATGGGAAACGCACTATTACACATACAAAATATGTTTGGTCCTGTAAATGTTAGATATCAGAGCACTAGAGCTATAGTTCCTTTGATAGTCACAGCAGATCCAAAATATTTGTGTTCAAAATACCATTAAATGTGCTCACATTTAAATAATATGTATCAATACCCTTATAGCGCTACTATTTACTGTGAGTCTTTTTAGGTTTAAGATTTGTATGTAAATTCGCCCAACATTTTCCTTTTTAAGTGGCAGCTTTAGATAGGACAGCTAGTGGCACCTGAGCGCAGTGGGAGGCATCTAGATAGTGGCGGTTTATTTGGATTCCTACGTTATTTTATAATATATACAATATGTCATTGTGTGTTTACAATAAAACAAAAATGCTCATATAATGTTATACCACAACAAAAAACCTCCCTAAGAAAACTAGCTCCACTACCCACATTGAGTTAACCCACAACATGCATATCCCTTTAAGCCCAATCTGGACTTCAACACGTGCAAGGTGGTTTACCTACTCACTCCATGCACCTTACCAAATTTCAAAAATTCATGTGCATATCCACTCAATCCCTTCTGATGAATATTCCTCCCAGTTGGAGAGGCAGCGAGGAGAGGGTGAGACATACACAGGCCGTGCATGATACACCTCAAGTCCGCCGTGACCATAGAACAGACAGTGTGGTTTTTGAAGTGGAGCTTGCAGTGAAGCGCAGTGCTGATTGATAATTTCTTTGCTGGCTTTTACCTTGGAAAATGTGAGTGGATTGTTTGGAGTTTATGTGTGATTTGCAATAAAGATTTAACTGATTTACACTATTGGAAGCACCTTTTTCATTCACATGTGGAGTTATCCTGCTGCACAACTGATGTTTGGGAAATTCAACTGACCCCCTTGGTGGGACCTTTATGCGCAGCAGCCTGTCACGAAAGTGTGGGCATATATATTTGGTGAGTGCGTTTCTTTTGGGAGAGGAGACATGTATCACTGTGGTGTGGTGGAAGAACTCAGAAGAATTGATTTAACACACTAAAGATTATCTGTGGGACTTTTCACTGATTCTTTATCCAATATCACTTTTTTTCAGCGGCATTTGAACTTTTAATTAGCCGCTGTTATTTGATTTACACATTGGATTTATTTGTTAATCATTTAATTTGTATTGTGTTATATGTTTGTCACTGGGCACTTAGAGGTGTGATATTGATTTTCATATATAGTTTATTATTATGTATTTTTGCACTTCATTGTTTGCATAGATATGTGATACACTTTTAGCGCTACTATTTACTGTGAGTCTTTTTAGGTTTAAGATTTGTATGTAAATTCGCCCACCATTGTATATATTATGCCTCCTTATTTGGCTTCAGCAAAATGTCAGTCAGAAGTATAAGCAGGCACATCAGACACAGATGAGGAGACTGCAATTGACCAGTTTGTCTTCCGTCTACATTCTGTCTGGCATTCTAGTTTATAAGAATATTATTTTCTTGATGTAAATAGATGCTGTTCAGAATCAAGTATGAGCCGGAAGCGCTCGGTCTTGTAAAACTAGCGTTCGTAATGGAGATATCACATGACTATTGAGCTTCCTTTTTATCGGCTCATCATAGGTCTTGTACGTCACCACGTTCCCACGTTCGTAATTGTTGGCTAAAATTTGTGTGACCGTGTGTATGCAAGACAAGTTGGAGCCAACAACCTTCGAACAAAAATCCACGGTTTTGTTGTCGGAAAGTCAGATCGTGTGTACGCGGCATAAGTCTTCATTCTGTTTGGAAAGTAGTCTAGAAAGTCTAGTGTTTTATGTGAAGATGCAGAGAGCATCAATATAGCTTTCTGTGAGCACTTCAGCGTTTGAAAATTATTTCAGCAACTACACATTTTGTAAAAACCTCTAGGCACAGTGTCTGTTGTGTACACAGGCACTGCCAAAGACAGGTTCATGTAAGCGGATAGCACTCCTCTTCACTTGAATTAACTGGAGTTTGGCTGCCCATGTGTACACAACAGGCATGGTGCCCGGAGGCAATGAAACCTTAAAACAGCATCAGTGCACTCCCACTTAAAATATATTGCATATGGAGCTGATAAAAAGTAAAAAAAAAGTCCATAAATGCAAGTATAAAGGGGTTTAGGAATCAGCATGTATGGGTAGAGTTCTGGTTTAGGGGGATACATGCTAATGTTCAGTCTTCAGGTGTTACTGTGGCCCTACCCCCGCAGGAGCCGCTGGTGAATGAAATATCTCCCACCCTGCACAGCCAGGCACACAAATTTTCCATAGCACACTGTAGTCAGAAAACAGTCCTTGTAGCTTTGTTTTTGTATTTTATTAGGGGGGTTGAACTTGGAAGGGGACTGGGGTATTATGGGATGCCCACTTGAGCAAAAGCAGAACTCTTCAGGGACACAACTATGTACAGCCTGTATATACACTTCTCCTTCTACCTCCAGCACAATCTTGCTTGTAAAACAAAAACTCCCAGGACCAGCTGGCACTGTATGGATGGTCTGATAACAGCACAATCAATCCTGAAGCAAATGCCCTTTTCAGGCAGGGACCGCGGGCCCCTTTGGTAGTGTAGACAAAAAGTCCTGGTGCCCAGCTGTTCTACCCCTGTGGCTACTGATCCCAGCACCACCTCTTCAGGAACTGACAGCCCACGTGGCTGCAGCTGCCTATTTAATTAGCCCTCCTGACTACTTTGACACAGTTCTCCCAGACTGACGCTGCATCCATCCCAGACTGCTTGTGCCCAGGCTTCTCAGGCTGCCTCTCAGTCCTCTGAATGTAACACTCACCAGTCCTCCTGGCTGTCTTCCTCCCTGGATATTTGCCTGGAAGTGTTCTCCTGCTGTCCTCAACCTTGCTCCTCTACTTACTGCTCAGGACACCTCTGTGTGTCGTGAAGAGGGTCCCTTCTACACCCGAGCCCAGGCCCGAGGTCATCCCCTCCAGACTAGGGGCTCCCTTAAGGGCCACCGACAGCCTAACACTCCATCTCCATCTTCCACCTGAACTCCAGAACCCCCAGCTGGGCTGACCCTGAGCATTTTAGGGGACCTGCCGCTTGCCAACCCATCTGTTGGGGATTGGTCAGGGCCTCATGAATAATCCAGGTAGCTCCTCCTCACCTCCACTCCCATCCTTCTAGAGTCTTTTGCATGTTTCTAGAAGTAGGAGGATGTCCCAGAGATGCTGCCTGTAAGTCATTCAACCCTCCCTGAGTAACTCAAACCCTGAACCAGAAAAAACACACAGGCTTGGCTGCCAGCCAAGCCTGAACATTTTACCTACACTAACTGAGAGGAAAACTCTCTCTCTCTAGAACACTAACTAGAGGGTACAGAAAGTTGCAATTGAGTGCAAGTTTTAGGCTGGGTTCACACTGGAGAATGCAGCGTCTCACAGCAGGAGTCCGGTGCGTCTGCATTCACCATTTCAGGTCCGATTTCAGCCTGAATTTTTGGCTAAATTTGGACCTGAAAGGACCAAAAGACGCACAGAGCTTGAGTAGTAGGGCTGCCTGTGAGTCATCCAGCCCTCTGCATTCACCGTTTCAGGTCCAATTTCAGTACCAATTTTTGGCTGAATTCGGACCTGAAATGGATCAAATGATGCACATGGCTCCTGTGCAATTTGCGCCGGAGCCGCTGTGGAGATGTGTGAACCGGCTCCATAGAGAGCCGGTCCCAATTTTCTGCTATGCGAATTGGATGCAGAGTAACCGCATCCAATTCGCATTAGTGTGAACCCAACCTCAAACACCTTTTTTGGTCAAAGATAGGCTTTGGAAAATGCTGAACTTGTTTAAATAATGTTCTTCACTCTGTTTTTTTAGGGGCGTAAAGTTTAATACTTACTAATTTATTTTACAAAATTAAATCACTTTCACAGTCCAGCTGGACTCTTTATCATCTCCGACGTATAATAAAATAAACCAATACAGGCTTATTCAACAATAGGAGCTAAGCCTTAAGTGCAAGATGGCTATAATAAAAGACAACAGTAACCCACAGAAACCAGTTTAGAAACCAGATTAGAATTCGCTTTAATGACGCTGCCAAAATCAGTACATTAGCATTCAGTGCTTTTGACACAGAGTGGGATACCCTATGTTTACTCTAGCTTTGCTATAATCCTTACACTAACCGTCCCTTTTACCATTACACTAACCTTTCTTGTAACCTTAACCACTTATACGTCGGCAGAATGGCACGACTGGGCAAAGTAACGTACCCATACGTTACATTGAATTTCCTGCCGTGCACCCACGCACGAGCCTGCCGCGTGCTCTGTGACCGCGGATCCCACGGACTCTGAAGAACGGGGAGATGCCGATGTAAACATAATCTCCCCGTTCTACCTAGTAAAAGCACACGTATCGTCTGCTCCCTGTCATCGGGAGCAGCGATTAGTGTGGTGTCACACACAGCCACACCCCCAGACAGTTAGAAACACGCCCCTAGGACACACTTAACCCCTCCCCGCCCCCTAGTGGTTAACCCCTTCACTGCCAGTGACATTTTTACAGTAATCAATGCAATTTTATAGCTTCGATCGCAGTATTAATGCAAATGGTCCCAAAAATGTGTCAAAATTGTCCAATGTGTCCGCCATAATGTCGCAGTCACGATAAAAATCGCTGATCACCGCCATTACTAGTAAAAAAAAAATTATTAATAAAAATGCCATAAAACTATCCCCTATTTTGCAGACACTATAACTTTTGCGCAAACCAATCAATATACGCTTATTGCAATTTTTTTTTACCAAAAATATGTAGAAGAATACATATCGGCCTAAAAAAAAATGTTTTATATATTTTTGGGGGATATTTATTATAGCAAAAAGTAAAAAATAATGTATTTTTTTTTTAAATGGTTGCTTTTTTTTTTTTTATAGCGCAAAAAATAAAAAACGCAGAGGTGATCAAATACCACCAAAAGAAAGCTATATTTGTGGGGGAAAAAAACAACATCAATTTTGTTTGGGAGCCACATCGCACGACCGCACAATTGTCAGTTAAAGCGACCCAGTGCCGAATCGCAAAAAAACGCTCTGGTCAGGAAGGGGGTAAATCATTCCGGGGCTGAAGTGGTTAAAAGGGAAGTAAGGGAATCATTTTTTTTGCAGTTTCATACTTACCTAGGTGGATGCAGCATCGGTCCCCATCGCCTCTACACCGAGAACCGATCGATCGAACACCGCCAATGGCTCGGTTATCAGAGCTCCGCGAGCAGAGAAATGTAGAGCTGACATTTTGATTGGTTGCCATAGGTCTTGAACTTTTCCGTTAGCTCCTTGGACTGTTTTATTAAAAAAGCGTGCCAGTGTTGAAGTGCATTTCTTGCTGTGAACATAGTATGATAATGCTCCATTTGATACTCCTGGAAAGGTTGTTTAATGTATAGTGTCTGGTGATGAAAACTATATGGTTCTATAGCAGATGTGTTTAGCCCGAGAAAGGTCATTGTAATTGTTTAGTTTCTTCATTCTATTCTAGGATATACAAGCTGTAATTTTCAGCCAAGTGTTTTGAAGAGACATCAGCAACAAAAGGATAAACTTTGAGTCTGACCTTTACCAGGAGGAATAGGAATGTTACTATGGCAACTGATCTGGAAAGTTCCCCCAACCGCTAAGCTCCACGGTAGTAATGATACCATAAATGTAATGTGCCTCTCTTCTATTAGAGAAAAGAAATAATGGAAGGTCTGTGTAGAAAATATTCACCCTTTTTAATTTAATTTTAAAGTAGAACAGCAGTCAAAACTTTTTTTATTTCGTTTTGGATAAAGTTGGAAAGGTTTTAAGACCAGCCAGGTTCCCCACTGGGGGATATTTTCTTTACTTAGTAGTACGATTCACTAGGAAATGAAGTGAAGATACATTGATGGCAATAAAGCTTGACAGAGGTTCTAACCCTTGCACCACCTTACTAAATAAGCCCTCAATGATCTTTGTGGCTGCAGCTACTGTGGAGCAACTCATCCTCAAAGTTCACAGCATATAGACAGAAGTGGTTCACATTTTCTTTTCAGCAGCTCAGCTTTCCCTGTGTTTACATTAAAGATTAGAATGATGGCAACTGAGTCACTGCTATGAGAGGAAACTGACGGAGATGGTTAACAATGAATGATTCCACAGTGATTGCAGCTGCAAAGGTCAGTGGGGGCTTATTTGTAAAGATCATTATTCATATTTCACCTTTTAAAATGAAATCTATATTCTGACAGTTTTGTTTTATAAAGCAAAATCTAGTTTTACATTTTTTAACGCTTCAAAACTGGGCACATTTACCCCCTTCCTGCCCAGGCCAATTTTCAGATTTCAGCGCTGTCGCACTCTGAAGGACAATTGTGCGGTCATGCAATGCTGTACCCAAAATACGTTTTTAGTTTTTACACAAATAGAGCTTTCTTTTGGTGGTATTTAATCACTTCTGGGTTTTTTATTTTTTGCTAAAAAAACTAAAAAAAGACAGAAAATTTGGAAATGTTGCTTTCTTTTGTAAACAAGTCATTTTTCACCTTTACTGATGTGCGCTGATGAGGCTGTACTGATGGGCATGGATAGGCTGCACTGATGGGCACTGATGAAGTGGCACTGATGGGCACTGATGAGATGGCACTGAAGGGCACTAATGAGGTGGCACTGATGGGGAGGCACTAATATGCAGCACTGATGGGCACTGATAGGCAGCACTAACATGCAGCACTGATGCGTACTGATAGGTGGCACTAAAGGGCACTGATAGGTGGCACTGATGGGCAATGAAAGGCGGCACTGACATGCATCATTGATGTGAACAGATTTGCCTCACTGATGGGCTCAAACTGACATCACTGATGGCCACAAATTGGTATCACTGGTGGGTACTGACTGGCATCACAGCTGGACACTGTTGGGTCTACACTGATGATCAGTGCTCTGATTATCTGTGCATGTCTCCCCTTTGTGGAGATAATGCTGATCGGAGTATAAGGCAAGGAGAGCCGATAACTGACATTTCCTTGTTTACATGTGATCAGCTGTGATTGGACACAGCTGATCACATGGGTAAAGAGCCACATCATGGGCTCTTTACCGAGTTTGGGGATGTGCTGTGTCACGATTGCCACGCTGTAGCCCCCACGGGCATGCAGACGCTGTGAGATTGAGCACCCAGCCCACCATCATTTGTCTATGTGACAGGCAGGAGGTATTTTCCTGGGAGAGATTACAGCTGGATTTAAGGAATGATCTTTACTACATAATAGCTTGGCACAAAGTAAGTATGCTTATCTCATACCCGATAAATCGCTAGGAAATCTGTAAATCACTGCAGTAGTCAACACTATAACAGTGATGAATGTGATTCTATGAATTTATTCTATGAATGGCCGCAGCATTGAGCTAGTGAACCCCTGTGCTCAGTGTGCAGGGGAAGCCACTTGCGCAAAACTCCAACAGGAACCAGAAGATCAGAGCCATGCCAACTACTACAGTGATTTCCAGCTTCCCCAGCGGCCCATCAGGTATGAGATATCCATAAAAAACATTGTGCCAAGTTGGACCAATGTAAGTATGCAATAGAGATTATTCTTTCAGTTTTAAATGAAAGTGCTTATTATGCTGATTGATTAGACCTGATATTATCTGTGATGTAACAATGAAAAACAGTAAGAAAATAGTGAATGATTCCCTTTCCAGTTTTCTATTGCCAGTAAATTATTAAATACATTTTAATTATTACCAGTACTAAAAGAATTACCATATCAATTTCAACACAAGATATGACAGAGAGTCAGTCCAGAACCAAGAGCAGTCACTGTCTCGATTGGTTCCCGTACAGAAGGGTTTCCAGTTGCTTGATTATATTCTGTTAATGTGGAAGTCCAGGCAAACCGCTAAATACACAATAGAAATCCATATACACTATATTACCAAAAGTATTGGGACACCTGCCTTTACACGCACATAAACTTTAATGGCATCCCAGTCTTAGTCCATAGGGTTCAATATTGAGTTGGCCCGCCCTTTACAGCTATAATAGCTTTAACTCTTCAGGGAAGGCTGTCCACAAGGTTTAGGAGCGTGTCTAATTCATCCCAAAAGGTGTTCTATCGGGTTGAGGTCAGGACTCTGTGCAGGCCAGGCAAGTTCCTCTACCCTAAACTCTCTTATCCGTGTCTTTATGGACCTTGCTTTGTGCACTGGTACGCAGGTTGAGGTCAGGAAAAAAACCTCACAGAGATGATTTATGGGTATTTTATAATGTATGTGCATCTATATGATATCTATCCACCATTGTATTTCATGGTATAATGTCACAAGACCAGAGAGTCATCTGGTTACAATATTATATGTCAATGCCCTTGATTAATAATGAAAAAATATTGACATTATGCCTACAAAACAGATACCAATGTCATAAAATCCAGAGAAAGCTTTTTCTCACTTTCCACAATGAACGTAATTATCTGGAAATAAAAGTACTCGCATGAAGCATACATGTTAGTTTCAAAATGTTGATTACGTTTTTTATTATTTTTTTATCTATGAAACAGTCATGGTCTGTGTGGTAGCTAGAGAAGGAATCTAATTATATTTCCAGCAGGCTACATTTACTTACACTACCCTTAGTATAGGTAGGATTTGATTTTCTTAAGGCTAGGTTAACATATGAGCGTCAGCTTCTTCAGACGCTTTTGAAGCATTGTTTTATGTGCATTTTCAGACAAGCAGGTTACTAGGAGAATGAGATTGGCTGTTAGGCTTGAAAAATACGTGTTATGCACATTTTTCAGTTGTTCCTACTAAAATCTCTGGCACCAACATTGCACAGTCCTGTCCCAAAGAAGCTCCTTTTACTTCTTTGGCGCAACAAGCGAGAGCACATTGCTCAGATGTACCGCATAGAATAAAATGGAAATCCTCTTTTTACTGAAATATAAATGTAAAGTGTGCGCATCAAGAACAATATGTACATGTATAAAAAAAACTCCTACTTAGGACTTTACTGGTACCAAAGAGAGACAGCCACACAAAACCTATAAAATATATAAAGTTTATTACAAATTTCCATAATTTTTTTTAAATACCATGAAATAGTATTCTGTGCGGTATTTCCAGCAGTGGGCTTTCTGTATAGAGAGATGTGCCCAAAGTGCCATCCTCCTGTCTATATATGTTAATATCAAGGAATGGCAGTTTTAGTGGATCATATTGAATCATGAAAATTAAGTTAAATTTATTGGCTGCCAAATGGCTCATAAATTCCGTCAGGGAAGCATTCCATACCAGAAAAATATCATCTATATACCTGTACCAGCATAAAATGATGGACAGGTATATAGACATTGACTCTTCTGAAAATAAATCCTGCTCTCACTACCCAAGGTACAGGTTGGCATACGATGGGGCACAACATGTCCCCATCCCAACCCCCTGCACCTGGAGGTAGTGGGAGCCATGAAAATAATCACATTCATGGTAAGTATATGATGTAAAATCCGCAGGATGAATGCACGGTATGGGCTGGCCGACAGATCTTTTTCATCTAGGAATTTTCCTACTGCAGATATCCCCAAATTGTGGGAAATACCCCCAAGTAGAGGGCCTTCTATCGATACCAAAAGACTTTCTGATGATCATGCAATTTCCTCAATAAATTCATAGTGTCTTGGATATAAGACAGGAGGCCTAAAACGCAGGGATGTAAAAAAAACGTCTACCAGGCAACTCCCTTTCTCTGTTCTAGTCCCTATTCCTGAGATGATAGGTCAGCTTTGTGGCCTTATTAGATTTTTATGTGTTTTTCATAATGCATAGAATGATGGAATTCTTGCATACGGAACCTGCAGGGTTTCATAAATGTCTTTTTCACTTTCCCACTACTATACGCTTCAATAATTAGAGTATCAAATTCATTATTAAACTCCAAAATTCTATCTGCAGGGATCCTTTTGTACCAATCCCTGGTAAAAAGAATATCAAGGCACATTTGTGTGTCCATTACCACCACATTACCTCCTTTATTATCCATATTTAGTGGAAATAGCAACTATATGTGCAACTGCATGGTGTTTGTCTTTTGATGCATAATAGACTAATAGCTGTGATACAAAATAAAAACAGGACAATGACATCACTTGTTAACTCTTCTATTGGTTGATTACCTGAGGATTTTGGCGCCAATTGGGCTTTAGGTCTCATGCACACTGGACGTTTTTACAACTGTTTTTGGCTTCAGGCGTTTTTTTCTACAGTCAATAAACTCCCCATCATGTAATCCTATGTGTCCATGCACATATAGGCTGTTATCAACAGTTTTTGTCTGGGGCGTTTTTTTGGGGTGTTAAAAACACAAAACTAGTGGGTTCTGAGAGGAGTTTTTCAGCTGTTTTCAGTTGTAAAACCAATCTAATGTCAAAAAACGCTGATAAACGCAGATAAATGCTCAAAAACGCAGATTTTTTTATGTTTTTGGTCCATTGAAAATTTTTTTTTTTTTTTTTAAAAACTCAAAAAAAAACGCTAAAAACGCTATTGCAAAAATGTTAAAAAATTTACTGCAAAGCTACTGGCATTTTTATAACGTTATTTTAACGTCCAGTGTGCATGAGGCCTTATAGTTGACCTGGGTGGCCATTAGCTCCTTAAAGATGGTGGTTTGCAGATGCTGGATGGTTTAAGGTATGAGAGTAAGATTGGTTGATGGTAGAAAAAATCTTCCCTTTTTTCATGTGACGATGGTTACATCTAGTGTAATTTACTGTTTTATAGATGCTGACCAATTGTCTTCCTTGCAACACTAATCTAATGACTATTGTTGCAGACTGTTTTCCTATATTGACTATCGGTTGCTGTCGAATACCGTTTTCGATTTTGGATAGACACTATGATAAAACATAAAATCTACACATTCGTTCTGAGGGGCTTGTATTGATAACTTAGATAACTAAGTAAGTTGTAGGTTTTGAATATCCCTCCTATATACCATCCTATGTAGAACGAATAGGCTAATTGGCTGCTATTTCTCTGTCACCAATAGGCATATATGATATATGGTTTTGAAATTTACCATCTTCTATCTGCGGCAGTTTAAATCAAGAGTTGTATCCATACTGCACACTCTTTCACCATCTTAAACTATATTCTTAAAGTGATGCGTAAGTTTGACATAACAATTGTAAGAGATAAGATATAGACTCTATATGTTATCTGACATTATGGTATAGTATGTATCTCTGCGCTTGCCTGGTGAATAAATAGGACTAATGGAATACTGCGGCAAAGCACTGATAGGAACTATCGGATCCCAAGGAATTAAGGTAAGGTAAAGAGGTAGTGCTGCGCTGTATAATAAAGCTGTAGAGACTAAGGTATATTAAATAGGTATGCACACAAGTAAGTGCTGATTATGCAGAAGATAGTGGATGGTGTGAATTTTTTTGCTTAAATCACATAAAATCGCATAAACGTGACATAGCTTAAAATTGCATAAAATTGCATGAAATCGCATAAAACATCATATTCAAAGGATAAATCCGTGAAAGGTGTGAATTTTTGTGCATAAATCACATAAAATCGCATAAACGTGACATGGCTTAAAATTGCATAAAATCGCATGAAATCGCATAAAACATCATATTCAAAGGATAGATCCGTGAGAGGTGTGCAGAGGTGTATCAAGTGAGAATGATGTGGGTGAATCACATAAAATCATATAAAAATGACATCTCTTAAAATTGCATAGAAACGCATAAAAATCGCATAAAGTTGCATCAAGCGTCACATTAGGTGAATCTGTGATGGGCGTGCATAGAGTGCTGCGGTCAAGTACAAGTGGTTAAAAAATATGACACATAAAATAGTCGCAATAAAAATTGCATCGGTGCATAAAACCAACTAGGTGGATAAGGATGTGTAAAAGGTAAGCATAGCCAGAAAAATTGAATACAATCAATAAATAAGTAATGCAAAAGTGCAAGAACAGTCCGTGGGGGTGAGCCCTTTCCTAGTGTGGGCAAAGTGTGGTTTGCTATGGCGCTGGTGACAAATCCTGGTGGGGTATAACGGTATCGGTGCTGGTGGTTATTGTGACCAGTAGCTGCAGGTGGTTCCTGATCTTCCTTGGAATATAGTAATGGATGTACCCTTACCTTACCGCTGTAAGGTAACAGCGTGTATATGTGTTAGCTGGTTCTCAATGGGGCTTCTGTGTCCTATGGCGGGCGGCTCCCTTTAAATCCAGGTGTTTGGGCGTCTCTTTTACTGGGGTGTACGCTCTAGTTCAGGTGTATGTGTCTCGCAAAAATGGATAAGGAGAGGAAGGGTCTCGATAGTGTAGTACGTTTTTAAAAGGTTTTATTCAATACAAGTAAAATACAGTAAACTCACATTTATGTTGCTCAAAATTGCATGGGATAAACGAGCATCGAGCTCGTACCTCGCTTCCGGTATCTAGTGTCCCTTTACGCGTATTCGTCACTGTCACATGACTTCTTCAGAGGTGGTTACTAGATGCCAGAAGTGTCCTTTTATTTGCTGTTAATTGGTATTGCCGGTGGCCATTTTGTTGTGGTCATTTCCACAGGAAGTGTCTCGGCGGCCATTTTTTTTTTTTTGTGTCTGGTCGCCAGAGACGGCCCGGCGGCCATTTTAATGGAAGTCTGTAATGTAAACATCCGTTCTACGGCCAAGAGTATTCTCTGGTCACCGGAAGTGGTTCGGTTGTTTTGCTAGGGAGAAGTATATTCATACAGTGGAGGCTAGCTGCAGATTAACGGCATACATAATATACCATAGTTAAATCTGTAGGAAGGCATTAGAACAAACAGTTCATCTAGGCCTGAAAAAGAATATCCTTAATAAAAAAGAAGCGAAATACCTAATCCCAGAATCCTGTCGAACACCCATCATTTACTGTCTCCCCAAAATACATAAAAACAACACAAATCCACCACCGAGACCCATAGTGAATGGCATTGATTCACTCACCGCGAGAATGGGCCAATACATTGATCATTTCCTACAGCCCGCTGTACAGAAAACTGAGGCATATCTAAGAGACACAAAACAGATGCTGCAAATTTTAGAAGAGGTCCCCAAAGGTAACCAACCTGGTGGATGGCAACTGCAGATGTTGCCTCACTCTACACCATTATTATGCATCATCAAGCATGCGAGGCTGCCAAATGGGGACTCAGAAAATTCTCCACATTACCATGTAGTCAAAGGAAATACTTAATAAAATGTCTTGACTTCTGTCTGAAAAACAGTTTCTTCTGGTACAATCGCAACTACTACTTCCAGAAAACAGGAGTTGCCATGGGGGCGAAATTCGCACCTAGTGTAGCTGGTCTCTTCATGGCTAGATGGGAAGAAGAACGAGTCTTCTCCAAACTTCCGGAAGGCCTGCACACATACAGAAGATACATAGATGACATCGTGATACTATGGCAAGGAAATAAGGAAACACTCCTGGCTTTTTTGGAAGACCTAAATAAGAATGACAGAAATATACAACTCACGTGGGAAATTAGCAAAGAAAAGATAACTTTCCTAGACCTAGAGATCACACAAGAAGACAACACACTATCATCCAAAACACATTTTAAAGATGTAGATAGAAATAGCTATTTGCCATTGGAAAGTTGCCACCATAGAAACTGGCTTTGCAACATACCCAAAGGTCAACTGATGCGATTAAAAAGAAACTGCACCCACAAAGAAACCTTTAAAGCTCAAGCAACCAAGATGGGACAGAGATTTATAGAAAAAGGATATAACAAAGAATTTATCCAGAATAGAATCACGGAAGTAACAAATATGGACCGGAAAACGCTAATTAACGATAAACCCAAACAAACCACCACAGATACAGTACCAATAATCCTTGACTACAATATACAACACAAACAGATGGAAATGATCATTAAAAAGAACTGGAACATACTGCTTGCAGATAAACAGCTGCAAGAAATCCTTCCAAAAATTCCAAAATTCATTTATAAAAGAGCGCCAACCCTTCGAGACAGGATAGTTAGGAACATTCCAGATCCACCGAACAAAGGAGGCCTATCATTTTTTACTGGTAAAGGGTTCTTTCCTTGCAAACGTTGCTACGCCTGCACAAGAACGAAACACCCTAACACAAAAAAGAAGGACTTCACCGCAACAAGCACAGGCAACAGTTACGAAATTAAAGACTTCATCTGTTGCAACACCGAGGGAGCTGTTTACGTATTGGAGTGCGACTGAGGGCTGCAATACGTAGGCCGCACTAAAAGACTCCTACGAATTAGAATGAAAGGAACATGTGAAAAATATTCAGAGAGGCTATGATAAGCATAGTGTGTCCAGGCACTTTGCCACACATCACAATAAAGACCCATCACACATGAGATTCTGGGGAATAGAAGCCTACAAGAGACACTGGCGGGGTGGACATAAAGTTAGAACCATCAGCCAGTTAGAATCTAAATGGATACACACGCTAGAGTCCTTCGTACCCCAAGGATTAAACATCGATTTCGACTTAAATTGCTTCATAAGCAATTTTTAGGCCCAATCAGATCCAGTCACCCCCACACTCTCTCTTAGACGCCCTCCTCTGACACAACTGCTCTTTGCTCACCTATCCGGCTCTGAATCTTCACCACTGCTTCTTATCTTTTTTAGACACAGATATGTCTTATTACCTTTTATGTATGTACATTTATATACACATGCATGCCATACTATGAGCAAACTACTTCGCTTCCGGTATGCAAATTTTAAACCAAGACAATTTTAACCAGGATTTTTTACCAAGAATTGTACTCAATAAAATGCCACAATTTTACTACATAGAGATAATTATATCTATTTCTCTGTCACCAATAGGCATATATGATATATGGTTTTGAAATTTACCATCTTCTATCTGCGGCAGTTTAAATCAAGAGTTGTATCCATACTGCACACTCTTTCACCATCTTAAACTATATTCTTAAAGTGATGCGTAAGTTTGACATAACAATTGTAAGAGATAAGATATAGACTCTATATGTTATCTGACATTATGATTATTTGTTTAAAGTAGGCCATTTTTCTTTGCTGCCAAGCTAAAGAGGTCCTCAGGAAGCTGATAATTGTGAAACGCGTCGACCTCTTGGATCACACAGCAAAGATAATTTATTACAGTATATTTGGTATGGCTTACATTGCATACAAGAATATTATTTCTAAGAATATTATTAAATATTTTTTATGAAAATTTGTAATAAACTTTTTATATTTTTTACTTTTTTTGTGGCTGTCTCTCTGGTACTAGTAAAGTCCTAAGTAGAAGTTTTTTTTTTTATATATACATGTACATTTTGATGGATAAGATACCCCCAAAGTAAGCCATCAAGAGTAATAATAAGTTGCAAACACACTTAGGGGTTGATTTACTAAAGGCAAATTCACTTTGTGGGACTTGTATCAGTGTCTGCTTAAGCTTGTAGGAGGAGTTTTCATTCTCCTCTGACCCTCTATCTGGACAGTGTTGATTGGCCCAGTGCTGATCACATGCACTCTCCCAAGAGAAAAAAAAACACTTTCTAGCAATACACACCAAACTGAGCATGTGCAGCCTGACTCCTTATTCTCTGTTCTATCAAGAGATGGGATGGAGCCAGTTAAAGAAGGGGAGGAACAGAGAAGATAGGATCAAACAGCCTTTATACACAATGCAGAAGCTTAAAGAGGAAGTAAACCTTGATGGGTTTACTTCCTCTTTGTTTCCCTGCAAAGGTAAAGCATAATGGGCTACTATGCATCTGATAGTAGCCCATTATGTGTAACTTACCTGACACAGGAGCCAACGATGTCACCGCTGTCCCATGTAGCCCGAAGCGTCCATCTCCCTTCCGGGTATCGCTGCTCCGGTGCTGTGAGTGGCCGGAGCAGCGATAATGTCACTCCGGCACCTGCGCACAGGAGCCACGACGGCATGTTTGCCTTCACTAGCGGTGCGCCCAGTGCGCCTGCGCCATTGTCTACGGCACGCATGCGCCGTAGACAGCGGTGCCCTATTTTTGTAAAATATCTCCTTAACCGTGTAGGTATTTCTTGGACCTACAGGTAAGCCTTAATCTAGGATTACCTGTAGGTCAAAGTGGTCTGTAAGGGTTTACAACCACTTTAACCCCTTAGGTTCGGGGGGGGGGGGTGGTTTAACAATCATGCCTTACTGCATATACAGACTGATTTCACTGTTGTGGGTTTAGTAACACTTTAAGGCTGCAGAGGTGTTTGAGCTTTGGGGTGCACACCCTAATGCAATAGGCTGCACACATCTATGTCAGCTTCTGTGCTTTGTGTGGTCATTTTAGAATAAGAAAGAAAGGTGACTGGCAGGATCTCTCAGGTACTTCAGATGAAAGAAGTACATGAAAATGCTAGCAATAATGTTATTTATAAAATACACATTTCTAGTAATTTCAGCCTAAGAAACTGCCAGGCAGCTAGCATTTTTAAAAAGAGGCCAGGAGTGGCAACTTTCATACATTTCTTATTACACATTTCCTTTATAACTCAAATAATTTCATACAGCGTGTATACTAGTCAGCAGAACAAGTTATATAAAACAAATCTAATTTTGTCATAAAAGGTGTAAAATTGCCACTAAAAGTGTTTTACTAGAAATAGATATAGAATTCAACTATTCTCTCTCTTTTGTAAAAAGCATTACTTTGGCTGTGATTATTATTAATGATTTCAGTGTAGTCCTTTGTGAACCACTGATGGAGTAATAACCTCTAATGTCTTTAATAAACCTTATTCACAGTCCTGAACTTAAAGTGGTTAAAGGATATGAGCTTGTAATACAATTACTCCATCCTAATGGAAGCAGTATAGCTGCACTGTAAAAGAGCAGTACATACATGAAGAACCCTTCTCAGCACTCTGACACAGGATGGAGTGGATAAAACAAGGACCCAGATAAGAATAATAACCATATTCCATGAGTAACCCACTTTTATCTTCCTACAGCTTCATATTATGTAACAAGAGCTCATTTTAAAACACAATGCTTTGCTTACATGTATCTTGTCTGTGTCTGACTTGGTTTGGCCAACAAGAAGGGTATTTGTTTTACATACCTGTTTGATTCAATATCTTTGTAGCACTATCACCGAAGGAGCTGCTGGTAATTGTTTTGGGTCTGTACTCTGCCTCCCAACCCCAGAAAGGGACTTGACCCCCTTGGCACAACTGTATAGTAATATTAATCTAAGACCCAATGGTAAAGAGAAAACACAGTAATGACACACTGGGGGTTATTTACTAAAGGAAAACCCACTTTGCACTGCAAGTGCACTTGAAAGTGCACTTAACGTGCACTTGGAAGTAAAGTCGCTGTAAATCCGAAGGGGACATGCAAGGAAAATAAAAAACAGCATTTTAGCTTGTATATGATTGGATGATAAAATCAGCAGAGCTTCCACTCATTTCAGATCTACCCCTCAGATTTAGTGACTACACTTCCAAGTGCACTTTCAGTGCACTTTAAAGTGCACTTGCAGTGCAAAGTGGATTTGCCTTTCGTAAATAACCCCCACTGTACTGTATATTTACCGTCACCTTGGTACCCGTCTTTTCACCAAAGGTAGTAATAGAGTCTCACACAAATTGTAAGTTAACCATTCAGCAGTTTACTGAAAGATTTGTTTAACACAATAGACACAGTGGCAACTCAAATATAAAGAATGAAAATAAACAACTATCAATGTGTAATTGAAATTAAGAACTCCTGGAGAGTATATGCAGACAGGCAAGAAGTGCGGCTAATGCCCAATATGATAAAGCGCTTATATTGGGCACCTTCCCACTCCAACCCTAGAGCACACACACATCAAATTGGCAGCGTAATATCAAGCACAATACATCAGTGTGATATAATACATATATCTATATCATATTCTCAAGGGCTCCCCCTAGGTTGTAATGCAGTTCTCAGAATGTATAGCGAGGTTGCAATGCTTTATAGCAAATGATAAAAGTCTCTTGTTTTGTTCCTCTTCAGCTAGCTCTTTATATTAGACTGCAGTATTTGTAAATGCAGGTAAGAAACAAATAGGTACCAAATTATTGTAGAAATGGCACGCTGGTAACTGTATAAGGCACCTGTAGAACTTCTTCCTTAATGAAGAAGACAACTCAGCATCTACTATGCAGTACAGGGCAAAGCAAACCCTGAGGTTCCCCTGTACACAGTCTATGGATAAATGAGATCACTCCTGTTGGACTACATATCCCACCAGCAGTCTGGAACTAACTATACACGGCAACAGTGCAACAGTGGCAACAGTGCACTATATTGATCTGGGCAAGTGCCCGCTCACCACACCAGGTTCAGATGCTTGTAAGGTGCCGCTTATGATATCTCAGTCCCACTCCAAGCTGGCGCAGTCACACCGCAAAGCTGTTTCAGATGGCTGGTTACTGTAAAAGCAGATGACTTTAAATCTTCTGAAGCGCAGACCGATCCTCCTGCTCGATCAGCAGAGCCGTTCACAAGGATCCTTCTGGGGCAGGCGATCTGCTCTCTGCTGTAGGCCGCTCTCTGGGCACACACACAGACCTCCTGCTGTGTGTTCAATGGCGTCCAGAGAGAGGGAAAACATGCCAAGCCTGTCGCTTTTATCTGCTTACCCAGCAGGCTGTTCTGTGGCTTGGCCTTGTGGGTAGTGAATTGGGCATTGTGGGTCAGTAGTTCCTTGACTGAGTTAAACACATGAGTCACTTGAACATTGAACTACGTTTCCCTTAATGCTTTGCAGCGCTGTTCAAGAATTGTAAGAAACGTCCCAACAGCATTAACATCAAAAGGACACTAGAGGGAGCCAAACTCTTACTTAAGGAACAACACATTAACATGATAGCTTGGGTAGTAAAACCCCTGCGCTACACTTTGTTGCCAGAAACAATAAATAATGTTTAATTTACTAATGCAGGGCATGTCTTTTCCTAGCATTCTGTGATCTTCAGTGACTACAGGAGTGCACCGCAGCATAAAAAAATCAACCTTTGGCTCCTGGCTGTAAATACATTTGAGTAAACAGCTATGTGGAGCATATGTCGCCTTGGTTATACAATGCAGCCACAGACCAGCTGAATGTAATTAGAGAAATGTTTACATTAGCCTGAGCATATGACAGCAATACAAGCACAGAGAATGAGAAGACAGAGGTAGTATATTTGCAAAGGTGCTTGCCATCCATGGATAATTAAAAAACATTTTTTCTAAATGTACATTTTCTGTAGCCTAGGAAAATAGTAGATTAGGAATGGTCAGTGTAAGATAAATTTGAAATTGAATTTGTTGTCCATGTTGTTTGTTAATACAGTGCAGGGTTTTGATCATGCCATAGCGTTGAATTGGAATTTAAATATTTCAATCATGCAAAGTGTCAGAACAAAACAAAAACTGGGTTTCTGCAGCGTAATGGCATACACAATGCATCTGCAAAGTTACATAGTTACATAGTAGGTGAGGTTGAAAAAATACACAAGTCCATCAAGTCCAACCTGTGTGTGTGATTTTATATCAGTATTACATTGTACTGTATATCCCTGTATGTTATGGTCGTTCAGGTGTTTATCTAATAGTTTTTTTAAACTATCTGAAACCACTGCCCGTGGAAGGGAATTCCACATCCTTACTGCTCTTACACCTTCTACACAGTTTAAGGTTAAACCGCTTCTCTTCTAATTTTAGTGAATGGCCGCCTGTCTTTTTAAATTCCCTTACACGGAAACGTTTTATCCCTATTGTGGGGACACCAGTACGGTATTTGTACATTGAAATCATATCCCCTCTCAAGCGTCTCTTCTCTAAGAGAGAATAAGTTCAGTGCTCATAAGCCTTCCTCATAACTAATGTCCTCCAGTCCCTTTATTAGCTTTGTTGCCCATCTCTGGACTCTCTTCAGTTCCAGCACATCTTTCCTAAGGACTGGTGCCCAGAACTGGACTCAAGGTGCGGCCAGACCAGAGTCTTGTAGAGTTGGAGAATTATCGTTTTATCTCTGGAGTTGATCCCCTTTTTAATGCATGCCGATATTCTGTTTGCTTTGCTTGCAGCACCTTGCCATTGCTGAGCCTGTCATCTACTAGGACCCCCAGGTCCTTTTCCGTCCTAGATTCCCCCCAGAGATTCTCCCCCTACTGAGTAGATTGCGTTCATATTTTTGCCATCCAAATGAATTATTTTACATTTTTCTACATAAACCTCATTTGCCATGTAGTTGCCCACCACATTAATTTGTTCAAATCTTCTTGCAAGGTTTCCACATCCTGCAGAGAAATTATTGCCCTGCTTAGCTTAGTATCGTCCGCAAATACAGAGATTGAGCTGTTTATCCCATCCTCCAGGTCGTTTATGAATAAATGAAATAGGATTGATCCCAGGACAGAATCCTGGGGGACCCCACTTTCCATACCGGACCATTTTGAGTACTCCCTATTTATCACTACCCTCTGAACTCGCCCTTGTAACCAGTTTTCAATCCATGTACTCACCCTATGGTCACCCTAGGGTCCATGCCGACAGACCTTAGTTTGTACAGTAAATGTTTATGGGGAACTGTATCAAATGCCTCAAATGGCAGCTCACCTCCTCATAGAAGGTTAATAGATGGTTTGGCAAGAACAATTCTTCATGAATCCATGCTAATTACTGTTAATGATACCGTTTTCATTAATAAAATCTTGTATATAGTCCCTTATCATCCCCTCCAAGAGCTTGCATACTATTGATGTTAGGCTAACTGGTCTGTAATTTCCAGGGATGTATCTTGGCCTTTTTTTAAATATTGGAGTTACATTGGCTTTCCTCCAATCTTCCTCCAATCTGCTGGTACCATTCCAGTCAGTAGACTGTTCGTAAAAATTAGGAACAATGGTCTGGGAATAACTTGACTGAGTTCCTTAAGGACCCTCGGGTGCAAGCCATCTGGTCCCCTCGACTTATTAATGTTATCAAGTCTATTTCTAATTCTGTCCTCTGTTAGCCATTAAGGGTGCTTCCTGTGAGGTGTCATGAGGATAAACATTGCAATTTTGGTTACTGAATCCCCCCGATTCCCTTGTAAAGACTGAGGAGAAGAATAAATTCAATACCATTTATTAAAAATTAAAAACGAAAAAAATCACAAGTACATAAGTATTCACCAGCCTTTGCTCAATACTTTGTTGAAGTACCTTTGGCACCAATTACAGCCTCAAGTCTTTTTGAGTATGATGCTACATTTTCAGATCTCTCCAGAGTGTTCAATCAGGTTCAAGTCTGGGCTCTTGCTGGGCCACTCAAGGACATTTACAGAGTTGTCCCATAGCCATTTCTTTGTTACACTGGCTGTGTGCTTAGCGTCATTGTCCTGTTGGAAGATGAACCTTCACCCCAGTCTGAGGTCCAGAGTGCTCTAGAGCAGGTTTTCATCACGGATGTCTCTGCACATTGCTGCATTTATCTTTCCATCGATCCTGACTAGTCTCCCAGTTCCTGCCAATGAAAAACATCCTCACAGCAAGATGCTGCCACCACCATGCTTCACTGAAGGTATGGTATTGGTCAGGTGATGAGTGGTGCCTGGTTTCCTCCAGACATGACGCTTGCCCTTCAGGTCAAACAGTTAAATCTTTGTTTCATCAGACCAGTGGGGGACACTAGTTCCGGTGACTATGGTGATTTGGGCTATGGAACAGGAAATTAAGGGAAATCTCCCAAATGGAACACAGATGACAAAAAAAATTACAGGGGATATAACTCTTCCTTATTCTATCCAAAAATGGAAAAAAAAAACATTGGCCTTTAGCCTCCATTCACACTTGTGTGATGTGTCATGCAACTTTGGACATCAAAGTTGCATGAAAAGTTGTTCCCCCTGTTTTCCAATGATAACCATTCATATATGTGCATCTAAAAGTTGCAGCAACTTCAAAGTAGTTCATGCACTACTTTGGTCCGACTTTCATGCAACTTGGGGGCCATAGACTTCAATGTTAACTCTCAGAAGTTGCATGAAAGTCATACCTGAATATTATACAATGCAACTTGTGTGCAACAATTGTCCATTATCACTGGTTAAAGCCAAAGTTGTATCCAAGCTGCACCCATACAAAGTTGCGTCAAAGTTGCACTCCAAACTTTGGAGTTGTAGAAGTTTGAATGGAGCCCCCTGGGTCAATCATTAAGCAGCAGAACTGTCATGTCAGAGGTAGGAAAGACTCCTTCATTGACAGTTATTTTTCCTTCCTACTGCTTAGCCCAGATTCACATTGATGTGGGGTTAGAAATCGCGCAAGTTCAGCTGAAATCGGACAATTTCAACCCGGCAATGCAGTCTGACTTCAGGGGGTGATTTGAAAGACATCTGGGCGGGTTCATGCACAGATGTCTATTGAAATTGCCTCCTGAAGTTGCCAACAGTAGTGCAAGAACTACTTTTGGGAATCGGTGTGGCACCGCAAAGTCAGCGTACTAGTTTTGGGTGTACTATTACTGAGTCATATAATTAATCACCTGTCACATTGGGATGTTGATTATTAGTTAGAACAGCGCCACATCTACTTCACCTCCCTTCATATCATCTACTCCACTTAGGTGGCAGTAATTAGTAGAGGCAGCAGTTCTCTTGATATATATATTTTTATTACATTTTATTATTATTTTTTTTTTTTATAAATGATAGACATTTTTTCCTGCTGGTAATTTATTCCTTGTGCGGAATCCTCTACACTTTTTTTTACCGCAAAGTCTGCGTCGCACTGATTCGGACTGTGCTATTGCCGCCAATAGGCGCCGCTTTGGCATGCAATTTGATATGTTAAATTGCATGCCAATAAGGATCAATGTGAATCTAGGCTCAAAGTAGAACTGGGTGTTATAGAGACAGAGAGTAACCACAGCCCCGTGTAAACTCTGACTGGTAGTGACCCTGAGGCTTCTTTCTGCACTCAAGCCATACAGCTGAAGTAGAAGTAAGAAAGCGAAAGAAAAATTAATATGGGCTCCTAGGAAAGTTGGCAATAATGCAAACCTGTTGCTGCATCCTGCCAAAAAATAAAATAAAAAAAGTTACATGGAAATTAAGTCTTTTAATATTTACCAGTCCCACTTCAAATGCCACACTTCTCTTCTGCATTCCTATTACCCCCCCCCCCCACACTGTAAATCTCTTCTCTTCAGCTACCAGCACACTTCCAAGATTGCCAGGTATCCTTCCCCCTCTTGTACTCTGTGGTTCCTTCTGCCAGATCTAAATCACTGCTAAATCCTATAGTGACAAGGGAGATTGTGGGAGGAACCATATAGTGCAGAGGGGGGGACCAGAAACTTGACAATTGTGGAAATGTTGGATGCAAAAAGACACTTCCATTATATAATATCTCAGGAATCTTCAGAAGATGGGTGAATTTGGCAGTGGAAAAGGTAAGTAATAAAATAATTCTTTCATAGGAACTGCGGTTTCTCTTTTTGTATCGAGGTGACAGGGTCTCTTTAACGGAAGATATTATTTTGCTGATTCCCCCAACTTTTATTGCAGCTAGTATTGGAAGTCCAAAGATTTTTTATATTGCTTAATATTCCCCTTGGTAATACTAAAGAATAACCCACACACCATGTACAGAGTCATGTATTCACTGCCCACAGCATGCAGCCCGGGTGATAAATGTTAAGGATGTGCGAGCTTGTTATCAGACGCGGGCAGCGGGTAGTGGAGGACTCCGCTGGAAGTAAATGGCCTTAAAAACTTCTGAAGCAATTAGAGAGATAAGAGCACATACAATAGTGTGCAACTTCAGGGAGCAGGCCCGTGAACATAGTAATTATACCGATGAATGCTGATCGCACTGTACACCAGGCTAGGCTAATCATGTGAAATATAATGTATGTTAATGAGGCAACAACAGAATACTGCACTCACTATATTGCACATTTTAAACAGCAGGCATAGGAGATATCGGTTTATGTGATATTAAAGCGGTATTAAACCCAAAATCTAAAATGTGATATATTGCAGCTTGCCAACCATTGGTGGCTGCATGCATTCCCCTTTTTTGCAATTTTTTTTTTTAACCTGGTGATCTAGCCAGTAACACACTCTGGATGAAGGAGCACAGGGGCACCTTTGGACTGCAGCATTGTCAGTCTGAGGGGGAAGGGGAGCATTAGATGTACTGGCTGATTTAGATACACTAACTAATTGAAGCCAAACTCCAGTTCACAACACTGCAGTTACACAGCAAACCATTTATTTTCTTTTGGGATAAAGGTTTTCCGTGAATGAAAAAAAGCTGATCGTTGTAACCACCCCGCCAATAATAAATGGTTTGTCTCAACACTCGTAGGGTTCATTTATACTTGCTTTGGCTTTAACAAGGCTTCGGACACGCTATATTAAAGCTCTCTGAACGCTAGTCAAAGCTCCTGTCACTAAATAAAATGGTTAGCTTACAGTCCTGATTACACCTTGCTTTTGCTTTGCTTTGCTTAGGCTCTGCTTCAAAAATGATATCCCATGTAGCTTCAGTGGTGCTTCAAAGCATCTTCAAAGCCTCCACAGAAGTCTATGGCAAAGCTCACTTGAAGCCACACTGAAGCCTCATCGAAGCCCCACCAAAGCCCCACTGAAGCCCCACCGAAGGCTCTTCAAAGCCCCACCAAGCCCCACAAAGCCCCATCGAAGCCCCACTGAAGCCCCACCGAAGGCTCTTCAAAGCCCCACCAAGCCCCACAAAGCCCCATGGAAGCCCCACTGAAGCCCCACCGAAGGCTCTTCGAAGCCCCACCAAGCCCCACAAAGCCCCATCGAGGCTCCACCAAAGCCTCATCGAAGCCCCACGAAGCCCCATCGAAGCCTCATCAAAGCCCCACAAAGCCACACCGAAGCCTCATCAAAGCCCCCCCAAAGCCCCACTGAAGCCCCACCAAAGCCCCACCAAAGCCCCACTGAAGCCCCACCAAAGCCCCATCGAAGCCTCATCGAAGCACCAAGCAAAAGCAAGGTGTAAACAGGACTGTAAGCTAACTATTTTATTTAGTGACAGGAGCTTTGACTGACGTTCAGAGAGCTTTAACAAAGCCTGTCTGAAGCCTTGTTTTGAAGCAAGTGTAAACTAGCCCTAACTGCTACATCTGCAGGGCAGCTTGCTCTGTTGAAAAAATAACAGGTTTACTGACCAGATCACCAGGTGAAAATTAAAGAAAGAATTCCTAAAAAAGAAAGGAAGCTGCAATATAATAAATGTTGCTTTTGGGTTTAATAGTGCCGCGAGCCGTCGTAGCTATACGTCTGTTAGCGGGGTCGAGATAGCAAACACGCGCACGTGCCCGCTGCACAGCGGGGGGTGCCGATGCTCATGTCCGACAGTCGCGATGACCACCGGCCAAGAGCGATCGTGACCAGGAGACACAGAACAGGGACGAGTGTGTGTAAACACACACTTCCCTGTTCTGAGAGGAACGACAGATCGTTTGTTCCTATTAGCTAGGAACCACGATCCGTCACTTCCTCTAGTCAGTGCCTTCCCCCTACAGTTAAAATCACCTCCCAGGGAACACAGTTAACCCCTTGATCGCCCCCCAGTGTTAACCCCTTCACTGTCAGTGCCATTTTTACAGTAATCAATGCATTTTTATAGCATTGATCACTTTATAAACCAAAAGAAAGCTCTATTTGTGAGAAAAAAACGACGTCAATTGTGTTTGGGTGCAACGTCGCACGACCGCGGAATTGTCAGTTAAAGCGACGCAGTGCAGAATCGCGAAAAGAGCTCTGGTCAGGAAGGGGGTAAATTCTTCCGGGGCTGAAGTAAGAAATCCAAGAAAACAGAAATAAATGTACCCATGGACATTTTATGATAGTCAGAATTTTGCCTGGAGAACACGACTACATGGGCTGATCAATGCTGATGACTAAACTTGGAGTGCAATTGGCAGCTAGTTTGATTGGATTTTCCTAGATGATAGATACTGTGAGGCTGATGAGTGCATGAACATAGTGTAGTGTTTTGCCTGACAGAGCATTTATTTCTGTCCACCCAGGAGTGAGATTTACACAGCACTGCCAGACAGCTCAGCCAGGTCGTGATCTCATTTTTTTTCTACTGCAGTTATTTGTACCACTGCTTTGATAAGGCTGTGCATTTATGTCTACAATACACAATCACAGGTAATGTCCTTTTTTCTTCAAATCTATATAGAAGGAAAGGGTTGGATTTTGGGTTAGTTATTCCTAAACCCAGGTATATATGGTTCAGTGAACCATTGAACAATCTGACCATATTTGGCCAGTTTGCCCAACTGATTCCTTGTTTTTAAAATGTAAACAAAGCAGCCAGGGATCCTAGGCAACGTCCGTGGCTAAGTTCAATGCATGAGAACATCCTCTCCCTGCTAAATTATATTTTTTAAAAACTTAGTTTTTTTGCAGAGGTGCATTTCCTTATGGCAGTGCCATGCTACCCATACCCAGATTGTAAATTAGCCTTGTAAAAGGCCAGAACAAAGTTACAAGATTTCATTCACATAGACTTCAATAGAGTTCCGCCCGGGGCGCAAGTACAGGGGATGCAGGGGTCACAATTGCGACCCAGCCCCATCCTTTAGGGGACCTGTGCAGCCCCTCTGTATACCTGGATAGGAGGGGGGGGGGGGGCAGTAACATATAGAGGAACTAATCCTCTCTGTGTTCCTCCTGCAGCCGCTGAATGCCCGCTTCTCCTCCTCTCCCTTCCACAGGCATTCAGCAGCTGCAGGAGGAACATGGACAAGATTGGTTCCTCTATATGCCGCTGGCACCACTGCCCCTCCTATTCAGCTTCCCTCTGCTGTCCCTGGGCACTGTTCCCTATCCTGACCTCGTGTGCTCTGTCCTGCCCCCCCCCCACTGTCACCCGCAGCTCTGCCAGGTTCCCCTTACCCTTCTCTCGCCGGCTGCTGCAGAGGATACTGCCAGGATGGAGAGCGGGGAAGGGGACTGTAAACATGTAATTTTCCGGCCCCTTCTAGTCTTAATGAATAGAGCCAGTGATCCATACCGATCACTGACTCTGTTCGTTCATACCCGAGGCATAATAAACTGTGCTTTCTATGCTACAGTTTGTGAAAGAACGGGAAGTGCTGCACAGAACTAATCCTTTGCTTTCATTCTGTGCTGCTGAGGCTGCAGTGTCCTCAGTAAGAGCAGTAGCAGGTAAGAGCTGTGTCCTTAATCTCCTTTCTCTGTCTCAAAGATGAAACATCAGAGGTCTGTTTAGACCCCTGATAGCTCACCAAAAAAGACCCCCAACATATTCCAAAAAAAATAATGGAAAAGATAATCAAAAATATTATTGAAAAAAATTAAATAAATAAAATGGTACAAAATCATGAAAAATACAAAAAAATAAAAATACTACTGACACCAGTGGTGGAACTAACTGGGTCATAAAGATCACACCTTAGACTGGGCCCTGGCATTCCGCCACCAGGCACAGGGCTCGGAGTGAAGAGCCGTGGCCAGGGGTCAGGGGGCCCTTCATGTTTTCTTGCACCGGGGCCCTGAAGATTCTAGTTACACCTCTGGGTTCAGCATTATGTTTGCGGACTTCCCGCTGGGATTCGCCAAATTTTGTCCGGTTCACTCATCACTATACAAAGGATTATGGTGATCGACAGGTTCAGTGAAAAATCGATACCAGGCTTTTAAGCTGCAAAGTGTATATAATGCCAAAACTGTTTTTATTCGTTTTGAATAAAACTGCTTTCACATTGGGGTGTCGGCGGTGGTAAAGCGCCGCTATTTTTAGCATCGTTTTCGGCCACTAGCGGGACGCTTTTAACCCCCGCTGGCGACTGAAAATAGGACAAAACAACCCGCAAAGCGCTGCTGCAGCAGTTTCCGCAGCGTAGCCCATTAATTTCAATGGGCAGGGGCGCATTAGGAGAGGTGAACACCGCTCCAAAGATGCTGCTTGCAGGAGTTTTTTTAACGTCCTGCCAGCGCATCGCCTCAGTCTGAAAGCACACGGGCTTTCACATTGAGACTGCAGGGGAGCTGTTTTTCAAGCGCTTTACATGCGCTATTTTTAGCCCAAAAGCACCTGAAAAACGCCTTAGTGTGAAAGGGGTCTAAAGCCCCATACACACGGTCGGATTTTCTGATGGATTCTGTCCTATCGGACAATGTTGTCGGAAATTCCGACCGTGTGTATGCACCATCGGACAGTTTCCATCGGATTGTCCGACGGACAAAGTTCTATCTCCTGCTGGATAGATTTTCCGACAACAAAGTCCGATCACACCAATTTCGATCGTGTGTATCGAATTCCGACGGACAAAGTGCTATGCATGCTCAGATCACATTACAAGACCAAAGCTATTGGCTACTAGCCTCTACGTAGTCCCGTCGTAGGCAACAAACGTCACCACGTTCAGAATGATCGGATTTTTCGACAACAAAGTCCGACCGTGTGTATGCAACACCAGTGTCGGACTAAATCCGTCGGACAAAATCCGATGGATTTTGTGGTCGGATTTTCCGACCGTGTGTATGGGGCATAAGGGTTCTTCTTACCCATTCTACCCAAAACAAAAGAAAAAGCACTTTGTTTGCATACCCCAATTACTGCTGTTCCTTTGTTATTGTATGTGATGGTCAGTGGCTTTAAAAAACACTTGACCTCTGGAAAATTTACCCCCTTCATGACCAGGCCATTTTTTGCAATATGGCGCTGCATTACTTTTGCTTACAATTGCACAGTCATGCAACACTGTAGTCAAATAAAATGTATATCATTTTCCCCCACAAATTTTTCGTTTTGGTGGTATTTGATCATCACTGAGTATGCCCCCAAAAACCTACAAGGCCAACAAGGCAGCTGGAAGGAATTGTTGACATGTTGTGGGCACAATGATTTGCCCTCTCAAAGAATATGAGTGCAGTTGGTCCAGCAGGCATGATCAGACCATTCTCAGGTCTTCCAGTCTGCCGTAGGGCCACAAAAAAAAAGAATGTTCAGAGTTTCTCTTTAGTTTTAGGTTTAAGGGAGATGAGTAATGCACGTGGGCGCTGCCAATCCAGATTATGTCAGGGGTGAATAATACTAATTAGAACATGTTTTTTAGCCTGTCTGATCAATTCCACCCCACAGCAGCGGCCAGCCAGAGACAGATAGTTATCTCACCTCGGAGTCTTAAAGAATGCCAATCAATTGCTAGTGATAAAAGTGTAAGAAACTGATATCAGCTAATGTCAGATGTGTTGTGTTCTCCAAAGCAACAACAAAAAAAACCTATATTCAATTAGTAAAGAGTTGACCCAATCATATTTCACTGAGAAAAATCTGGTATCAGTTTAAAGTGGCAACTACAGCAAACACTTATAATGTACTTTTCATCCAGTAAGAGATCACAGTCCATATTTACTGCTGGCTATATCTTAGAAACTATTGGAGGGCAGTTATTAACCCTCAAATATTATATAGAACAGGTGAGTTTTTAACCTGGATTTAAATACATTTAGCCCCATATGAGAGGCTGAAAACTGCAGCGACTGGATGGGGTAAAATGGTGATCCAAATGGTACAAACATTTAGGGCAATCAAGGGATAAATTCCCCCCATTTTTGGGACTTTATCCCTACGTTCACACCTATGCGCTTTTTGGTGCCTTTTGCATTTTACAGAAATGCATTACAGTCCATTTACTATGGTTTCCAATGGTAAACGTTCACATCTATGCTTTTTTCAGTCGGTGCATTTTTGGAAAAGGGGCGGGAACTTTTTCTCCCTCAGCACATTGCGTTTTGCATGTAATAGACTTCAATGGAGTCGCACCAGAAACGCAAGTGTTATGTTTTTGATGCATTTTTAGTTTTGCAGGTTTTTTTTTCACTTGAAAACACTGTA
>CM053026.1:97228164-97446414 GCA_028564925.1 Lithobates sylvaticus | reverse complement strand
ACTATGCTCTCAGGCATAAAGGGGAACAGATCTGGCTTAAAAACGGTCAGTCTGTTCCCCTCAAATCCTGAAATCACAAACCCAGGTAATGATCGTGTGAGGCAATAGGCCACAAATGCAATTGATCACTTTAGCAATTAACGTGAGAGTTCCCCTTTAAAGGTAATCAGTAGAATCACTGAAATTACTGGTACTAAAAGAGCAACAGAAAGGGTCCTTACAGTAAAGATATCCAGGATCTTTGCCTGGCATTGGTGCACTTGATATCCTTGTTGAGCAGAATGAACAAAGTGTACTTGAAAGTATCCTGGTAAGGCATAGTGGAATGTAGGATGCTAGCAGTATCCTGGTAAGGCAGATGAAATGTAGTGACTGTTCAGCAGGGTGTAGGTGTTCCTGCAGATGTGGGCACTGGTAAGGCAATGTTGCCTGAATACAGTGTCTTTGGGCTTAAATGAGCTTGTATCCGGTGGTACTACAAATACCAGAGATGTGAACAAAGACAACGGTGTCTGTATACAGTGTCCGGTGGTACTATAAATACCAGAGATGTGAACAAAGACAATGATGTCTGTATACAGTGTCTATATGATTAAATGGGCAGGTGCCCGCTCACCCAATACTGCAACAGATGAAGCTGGTGGTGACTTTACAGGGTCTCCCTTTGGTTGCTGGCTCAGGGGATGCGTCCGTTCTCTGCCGCGGCCTACCCGGATCAGATACTGTATGATTCAGATGGAGGAGAAACAGCCTCCCGGCTGCCGCTGGACAGTAAAGCAGTGCTCAGCGCAACTTCCTATAATTGGATAACATACACTGAAATTATTACTGTGACAAAATCCATTAAATCCATTAAAAAATGCACAAAACTTATAATGAAAATGATCGGTCAATTGCTTTGAAAGAAAGTCCCTTTCAAACAATGTGCCAAAATTCCTGTGATCTATAAATCTTGTGAAAAACAATTCTTGTAATGAATGCTTCTTCTACAGTGGTGTGAAAAAGTGTTTGCCCCCTTCCTCATTTCCTGTTCCTTTGCATGTTGTCACACTTAAGTGTTTCGGAACATCAAACCAATTTAAACAATAGTCAAGGACAACACAAGTGAACACAAAATGCAATTTGTAAATGAAGGTGTTTATTATTAAAGGTGAAAAAAAATCCAAACCATCATGGCCCTGTGTGAAAAAGTGATTGCCCCCTAAACCTAATAACTGGTTGGGCCACCCTTAGCAGCAACAACTGCAACCAAGCGTTTGCGATAACGTGCAATGAGGCTTTTACAGCGTCCTGGAGGAATTTTGGCCCACTCATCTTTGCAGAATTGTCCTAATTCAGTTACATTAGAGGGTTTTCGAGCATGAACGGCCTTTTTAAGGTCATACCACAACATCTCAATAGGATTCAGGTCTGGACTTTGGCTAGGCCACTCCAAAGTCTTCATTTTGTTTTTCTTCAGCCATTCGGTGGTGGACTTGCTGGTGTGTTTTTAGGATCATTGTCCTGCTGCAGAACCCAAGTTCGTTTTAGCTTGAGTACACGAACAGATGGTCGGACATTCTCCTTCAGGATCTCTTGGTAGACAGCAGAATTCATAGTTCCTTTTATCACGGCAAGTCTTCCAGGTCCTGAAGCAGCAAAACAGCCCCAGACCATCACACTACCACCACCATATTTTACTGTTGGTATAATGTTCTTTTTCTGAAATGCAGTGTTCCTTCTACACCAGATATACTTGGACACACACCTTCCAAAGAGTTCCACTTTTGTCTCATCGGTCCACAGAATGTTGTCCCAAAAGTCTTGGGATCATCAAGATGTGTTGTGGAGAAATTGAGACGAGCTTTGATGTTCTTTTTGCTCAGTGGTTTTCTCCTTGGAACTCTGCCATGCAGGCCATTTTTGCCCAGTCTTTTCCTGATGGTGGAGGCATGAACGCTGACCTTAACTGAGGCAAGTGAGGCCTGCAGTTCCTTGGACGTTGTTGTGGGGTCTTTTGTGACCTCTTGGATGAGTCGTCGCTGCGCTCTTGGAGTAATTTTGGGCGGCCGGCCACTCCTGGGAAGGTTCACCACTGTTCCATGTCTTCGCCATTTGTGGATAATGGCTCTCACTGTGGTTCGCTGGATTCCAAAGCTTTGGAAATGGCTTTATAACCCTTTCCAGACTGATAGATCTCAATTACTTTCTTTCTCAATTGTTCCTGAATTTCTTTGGGTCTCGGCATGATGTGTAGCTTTTAAGGATCTTCTGGTGGACCTTACTGTGTCAAGCAGCTCCTATTTAAGTGATGCCTTGATTGTGAACAGGTGTGGCAATAATCAGGCCTGGGTGTGGCTAGAGAAATTGAACTCAGGTGTGGACAACCACAGTTATAGTATGTTTTAACAAGGGGGGCAATCACTTTTTCACACAGGGCCATGATGGTTTGGATTTTTTTCACCTCTAATAATAAACACCTTCATTTTACAAATTGCATTTTGTGTTTACTTGTGTTGTCCTTGACTATTGTTTAAATTGGTTTGATGTTCCGAAACACTTAAGTGTGACAAACATGCAAAGGAACAGGAAATGAGGAAGGGGGCAAACACTTTTTCACATCACTGTATATGTGATCTTCGTGTGAACTTAATGCTCCAGAGCTCTTACCTCAATGAGGAATATAAACCACCTTAACAATCTCCCTGGGACAGATCAAATCTCCATCTCTTGATCCTACAAGGACACTGCGGTTTCTGATAATGCTGGACACAGCTACAGGTTTTCGACCAGTGTCTCCGACTTTCCAGGCTCTCGATTATATGATGGTTCCAATGTTGTCAGATGTTATAAGGGGATAAAGAAAAAGCCTCCCATAGCCTAAAAACTTTTAACTAAACTAAATTTATTAAAGGCCAAAACTGACTCTTACATTAAAAACAGTAAAAAACAGCAGTAATGGTGCAAACAATTTGTTGTAGACAGCTTTAGATACCTCTTACATCACTTCCTGGTTTGTTCAGTATATCCAGCCACTCCCTACGCATTACATCACGTCAAGTGACTTCATCAGGGGACCCCTGATGAAGTCACGTCAAGTGATGTAACACGTAGGGAGTGGCTGGATATACTGAACAAACCAGGAAGTGATGTAAGAGGTGTCTAATGCTGTCTACAACGAATTTTGCTTTGCTAAATTGTTTTGCTAAATTCCCCCTACTGTAAATGGTAGGCAGCTTTCACAATTTATAAAAATATTCAGACTTTTTATGGTAAATATTTTGACAATAATTTACACTATCCTAAGGGCTCATGCATGTGGCTGATTAGGGCCATACACTGCCAAGATCAATATTCCTTTATAAAACAACAGCACCATACATTAAAATTGTTGAAAACAAGAACCCTTTGAATTTGTAGTTTTCTTAGAACGTGTCTGTAGTAACAATGAAAATGTACTCATGAATTTGGCACGAGGCTTTCGACTACATCCACTCCATCAGAAATATGTCACATGAATGCATTATCACATCGCCTTTTTTTTGTATGTTCTGCACATGAAGTCAGGCAGATGACATTTCTTCTCTAAAGCAGGATTATTATTTAAATCATCCAGCAGCCTGATCGAAAAAACCCTCCAAGAAAACCAAAAGGATTCCCCCACCCACACAAGATCGGTGGATGGAGGAATCTTTCCCACTGCCCTATAGGATTCTAGCAGAATTCCTCTGCTGTCAGAGTACACAACATGTGTTCTGGAATCAGCCAGTCCTTAAAGCAGTTCTGCACTGGGGTTTTTTTTTTGGGGAATATGCTAAGGGGTAATAGGAAAATTGGGGGACTCACCTGTTCCATCTTCATTCGTGACCGCTGAAGATGTGTCCGAAATCTTGCGAGATTTCGGAAGATGTGGCCTAAATCTCGCGAGATTTCGGAAGATGTGCCTGAAATCTCGCGAGATTTCGGAAGATGCCCGCACAGACTCCTGGGATCAATGACACCAGATCCCAGGAGACAGTGCGTCGTGACCAGGATCCCCGCACAGACCCCGCCCACCCCCGCAGAGACAGAGGACCGGAAGTCATCGATTACAAGGTAAGTGAAAAAAAAAAAAAAACACATTTCATTTAGTACTCTTTGCCTGATTTGGAAGGCAAAGAGATTTACTAAATAAAATGTGTGCAGAACCGCTTTAAGGGAAGCATAGCAATCTTAAAGTGGAACTTCACTCTCTCCACCAACATTGACTATGTTTAATCCTTATGCTGCTAGCATTAGTAAATAGATAGGAAGGTATAATATATTTACTTGATTTAACCTTTTTTTTTTTTTTTTTTTTTATACATTTCTTTAGTTACCAGGCCTAGGCAAATGTCACACATCCCTGGAGTCTTCAGGTGGGGAGGAGTGGTTTTCTCAGCTAAGCAAACCCTGCTGCCT
This sequence comes from Lithobates sylvaticus, assembly GCA_028564925.1. NCBI lineage: Eukaryota > Metazoa > Chordata > Amphibia > Anura > Ranidae > Lithobates > Lithobates sylvaticus. The sequence goes on along the minus strand of CM053026.1, from coordinate 97,441,995 downwards.
GCATGCCTGAGCTAAGGACAGGTGGATTCCATAAAGTAAATGCTCTATAAATCATCTTGCCCTTACTCAAGATGGCCACGACCAGAAATGACATGGATGAATGGATGGATGAGATTACTTTGAATATTAAAAATCAATGAATTTTTGTTTTTCATTAGTGGTGCTCAGATGCAGTGTAGTTCTGCTTTAAAGGATAAGTTCACCTTTCGTAATATGTTACAAACAGACCGGCCCCGGCACCTCACCGATCCCTGCTGTGACAGCTAGCAGGGTTCTTCTCCCTCCCCGCTTGCTGTCACAATTTTTTTTTAAACCTGGCCTAGAGGGCATCCACCCACCCGTGTCACTCATTGACAGGGCTCTGTGCATGGAAAAATACAAAGTCCGGTGGCCTTTGCAGCTGTGGGTTTGTAGTTTCCTATGAACTACCACAGCGATGTGAAACGCGGTGGTAGTTCATTCATACTCATTCATGCTTCCTGTCAGATTGTATCTGCTTACTCGTACGGGATATACGGACAAGCACATACACTAGCAGATCTGCTGGAGACCTGCATGGCACCAGCTATCAGTGCAATGTTTTACAGGCTCCAAAAAAATAAACGCACATTTTTTTACCTGCAATAAAATGTGCATTTATAATTATTTTTTCCAAAAAGTGAACTTATCCTTTAAATAAAACAGTGAGCTGTGCTGCTGAAATGTTAACTGCAGTGCTTCTCCTGTGAACTTTGAAGATTAATTGTTCCACAGTGCCTACAGCTACAGAGCACAGTTAAGGGTTTTTTTTGCTTAATAATATATATACCGTACTTCAATGTCCAAAGGTTGGCTGCAGGTTCACTTTAGATCTGCAAAGAATATTTAAAAAAAAAAGTGAGCTTTTCCAAACATTTATATTTGTTAAAGCGGAGCGCCACCCATTTTTAAGAACTATATATAAAAAAAAATAATACTCACCTTCCTCGATCCGAAACGGCAGTTTTTTTTTTAACTTACCTTTAGTTGTTCTTCTTCTTGCCATCCATCGCTTCCTGGTTCTCGGTCCCTCGGATATGGGCGGGGATATTATGGCTATTACGTAAACTATCCCCTAACCCGCACTGTCTCCTGGGAGCTTGTGTCATAGCTCCCAGGAGTCAGTGCGGCTGCCTGGCACGAGATCGCGAGAGACTTGCGGGACTTTTGACGCCGCCGCCGTTGTGAGCTGCTGACGGCGCATGCGCGAGATTAGAATGAATGGGCGTCACTGAAATCCAGGAAGAGAACCCCTGGAGATTTCACTCGCCCACAGCCAAGATGGCGAACCGCAACCGCTTCTTTATAAAGTCATATTTTACTACAAAAAACGAAAGGCACAACTCCTACAACCCGGACTGGTGAGTTCTTAAATGCCAAAATATATTCTTTATTAAGGGCTTTCAAAAAAAACAAAAAAAAAAACGTCAGGGGCAGTGGAGCCCCGCTTTAATATATTTTCTTTTCATAAGTACAGTTTATGATTGGTTCTTAGAGGGATCAGACATGAGTGATCTATGAAAAAAAGACTAACCAGGACCCCTAATTCTGTTTAACTTTGTCCCCGGCATCTGATTTGTAGCCATAGGCAACTTTGGCTTCTATGGTAACAAAACAAGAGATAGCGAGAGTGCAGACACTGATGGATGTATGATCATTTTCAGGTAATCCCTCAAATGTTGGTTTGACATCTTTCATTGTAATGATAAAAACGCTCACAAAGATGTATGTTTTCCTAAAAGAGTAATAAAGCTGGACGGCAGATCATCTAGACTCCTGCTGTCAAAGTTCAAGTACAGCTAAGAAAAAGTATTTATACATCAAAGTGGTTATCAGTGTGTCTTTGCAGCACCGGGGGGTCCTAATATAATCCCAATCTGCTTGATATCTGCAGGTTCTGTGTGTGTCTCATCCAAGTGCTCTAGTTTCTTTCTACTGCCCCCCCCCCCCTCCCATTTTATTCAGTTTTAAAGACTAACTTTAGTGGCTACTCCTCTTTGGGGACTACCCCCCATAACAAGTGTGTCATGGGGGCAAACATTCAGTTTCAATCCCGAACTAGGCTGTGTGTGACGATTGACAGTGTGGCTCACCCCCGCCCCCCTGCTCACAGGTTTTGATTAGCAGCAGCCGGAGCCAATATCCAAACTTGTGAGAGAGCGGGTAGAGAAGATCAGACGGCACAGAACTGGATTGATACAGGACTCTGGTATTTGTGGGGGGGGGGCACAATAAAGGGCAAAACATTTTTGCCTTTATGCAGGGAGCTCAAAGTTAAAAAAGGTTTACCTTTAGAACCACAATGAGAAGGCTGGGGAGGCTCGTGATTTTGCAAAGGCATTTGACACAGTTCCCCATAAATGTTTACTGTACAAAAATAGGTCTGTCAGCATGGACCAAAGGGTGAGTACATGGATTGAGACCGGCTACAGGGGTGAGTTCAGAGGGTGGTGATAAATGGGGAGTACTCAGAATGGTCTGGTGTAGAAAGCGGGGTCCCCCAGGGTTCTGTCCTGGGACCAATCCAGTTTAATTTATTCATAAACGACCTGGAGGATGGGATAAACAGCTCAATCTCAGTATTTGTAGATACAAAATTAAGCAGGGCAATAACTTCTCTGCAGGATGTGAAAACCTTGCAAGAAGATCTGAATTAATGGGGTGGGCAACTACATGGCAAATGAGGGTTAAATGGGGAAAAATTTAGAGTAATGCATTTGGGTGCCAAAAATATGAATGCAATTTACTCACTAGGGGGAGAACCTCTGGAGGAATCTAGGATGGAAAAGGACCTGGGGGTCCTAGTAGATGATAGGCTCAGTAATGGCATGCAATGCCAAGCTGCTGCAAAGCAAACAGTATATTGACATGCATTAAAAAAGGAGATTCACTCCAGGAGATAAAACGAGAAGTCTCCCGCTCTACAAGACTCTGGTATGCTATCCAGTTCTGTGCACCAGTCCTCAGGAGGGATGTGCTGGAACTGGAGAATCTCCAGAGAAGGGCAACAAAGCCAATGAAGGGACCACAGCTATGGGGAAAGACTACAAGCATTGAATGTATGCGCTCTGGAGAGAAAACATGATGGCTGTATAAATACCATACTGGTGACCCTAGCATAAGGAAAAAAAAAAAAAAAAAAAAAAAAACTTCAGTAAAAAGGGAATTTAAAAATAAATAACACACACAGCCAGTCACTAAAATTAAAGTGGAAGTAAACCCTCCTATCGTTTTCAGCCAAGGAAGCTGCCATCTTGGCCTCTGTTTAATCTCCAACTGCCATGGTGCCGCACATGTGATCAGCTATGAAGATATGAAGAGCAGTAAGGATGTGGTATTCTCTTCCACAAACAGGGGGATCAGCAGGGAGTGTCAGTTTCAAAACACTGAAAGATGGGCACTTTACGACCACAGCGTACAGGGATATATGATGTACCATTAACAAAACACACACAGGTTGAACTGGATGGACTGGTCTTTTCAACCTCACCAACTATGTAGGTGTGTTTACTATGATTAGCCCTGTCTGTTCTAGTTTACAAATGAAATTTGCCGGATTTGAAACCTGCCCTAACAGGGGAAAAAAAATATATAAAAAATAAAAACCATCAAGGCTTTGGTGTACATTGCTTTTTTTAATGTCCTTTAGTGCATTGCTGAAGTTATTCTGAATTCAAACCGTCTATGGAGTCCTGTGTAGAATCCTGCGTCAAACTATAAAAAAGGTTGTTTTCCCTAAAATTAAAAAATTAAAATTGTGGGTTCTCAAAATTTGACTGTGGGGGAAAATACTTTAGGGACAAGCTCAGAGTTAAGGTTTGCTGCATCCTATAGAGATTTGTGGTTTTCCAAGATAGATTTTATTTTGTGCGATGCGTCACGTTCAGCAGGCAGTACCATCTGCTGAATGCATCCCATTCAACTGATTAGAGGTTTCCCTGCAAATTCATGCAATGCCATGTGGTTGGTGCGGGGTTTAAACAGGCAGTGAAGAGGCGATATAACGCCTCCGGCTGCCTGTCAAAATGTCCTCACGAGCAATCATAAAGTAGGTAGATCTTCAGAGGGCACCACATGTGTAAATGAGACTACTCTTTGAATTACCAATCTAAAAAGATTTCTGGGTTCCAGATCAGTGACTGCAATGAGGCCAGAAATGTACCGAGGATTATTAAGAATCCCAGATCAGAGCAATTCAGGCCTCAAGTCTGAATTTGCAGCAGGTTACTTAAAATTACAGGTTATATTGCATTCCGGCAGCATTGAATACAGGAAGTAAACTTTGCAACTCCCAAGATAAAAGAAAATGTACTTCAAGTTTCTGCAGTCATCCATTGTATGCATGTTTAGTTCTTTAATTTCCCATGGCAAAATTGTTTTCATATTTTAAATATGTAAAACATAACCTTTTCCTCCCTATACAACCAGTTTATACCTACTCTGGTGCAGCCAGAAGCCGCAAATATCTGGCATTTCTGAACGTTTATTTTTGTATTCTTAAACAGCTGCAATGTGGTCTAATTCCACCCCAAGAGCATTTTTTAATGCCAAAAATGTGCAGCCCCCTGTACTACACAACTTCTGTCCCCCCCAATCCCCCTCCAGTACCACACAGCTTCTGACTCCACCCGCTCCAGTACCACACAGCTTCTGACTCCACCCGCTCCAGTACCACACAGCTTCTGACTCCACCCGCTCCAGTACCACACAGCTTCTGACTCCACCCGCTCCAGTACCACACAGCTTCTGACTCCACCCGCTCCAGTACCACACAGCTTCTGACTCCACCCGCTCCAGTACCACACAGCTTCTGACTCCACCCGCTCCAGTACCACACAGCTTCTGACTCCACCCGCTCCAGTACCACACAGCTTCTGACTCCACCCGCTCCAGTACCACACAGCTTCTGACTCCACCCCCTCCAGTACCACACAGCTTCTGACTCCACCTCCTCCAGTACCACACAGCTTCTGACTCCACCCCCTCCAGTACCACACAGCTTCTGACTCCACCCCCTCCAGTACCACACAGCCCAAGAGCAGCTTTGCAGACTTACAGAAGCAAACACAGAACTCAAGGATTGTTTCATATTTCTTTATTGCCAACAACGTATACAATGTATACTTAAAATAGTTAAGTCCAAAAAAAGTCAAATACTTCACTTTTGGGCTGTAATAAATTAGGTTAGTAACTAGGAATGCACTTGTCCAGCCACAAAATGTGGGTATTAAAATATATATGGCCATAGTTCACAGTTTGGCAGCAGTAAGCTGCATTGATCACAGCGATTCTCCAACATTCCACTTGTCCATTCAAGCCAACATATCAGTCCCGGAATCATAAGTGTTCACAGTTCCGATTCCGTGTCCACCGAGTGCTCTCTACGGAGCAAAAACTTGTCACCCCACTGTCGGATGCTTTCTCCTCGAGCCATTGTAGCTCCTTGCCACAGAGTTTCCAATGAGACAAAACAATGGATCCAACAAAGCAGGATGAATGTACAGTCTGGTTCCAGCCCAGCGTGCTACATAGGAAACTTGTTTTTCGTACCACCTCCTCTTTCCAAACACGCTAGGGTTCCAGCGCTTGTCAGTTTCTCACAGTGAAGGATTTTATCCTCAACATTTCCAACAGCCTTCTGACGCCTTAATTACACCTCTGCAACAACATGTTCAACGCATATTCCATTCGGTTTCTCAAGTCATTAGAGCCACCTGACATTAGTAACGTGCTCAGACGGAAAGTCGTAGACATCCTGTCTTCATTGATATAAGTCAACATGTATTCATCGTTTTGGTTGGTGATTATGATCTTTGTGTGATCATGGTAGAAATTTACCTGTTTTGAAAAAATTGAAAATATTGTAATAAATTATAATCAAACCCTACCAACATTTTGGTTACAGTTACAAGACAGACATGGCAGACAATAGAGAGAAATACATACCTGAAATGTGCCATCATTGAAGAGCATCATTAGGGCCTTGTCAGACTTCAACCACTGCAGCAGGTACAATCGTTGTCTACATATGTCTGTTACACTGGGCAAGTCACCTCCCTTTAGAAAGACAACAAAAACGGCTTAATATTACAGTTAAACACTACTTCCAATATAATTAACACATTTGCACCTTCATTAGATACCTTTATGACAATATCGTTAAAGGGGAAAAAAGGCTGCCATTGCGAACCTTCTGAAAAAGGCTAGACATCTCAACTTTAATAGTTAAATTCAGGACAAGCATGCAACCAGTGGCAAGACCACATGATCTGAATACTTCCCGATCTGATTCAGTAATTTAATGCTGAAACAGAACCAGCATAGAATCAGGTAATTTGAATATTCAGAAAGAGAATTAAAGGGGAGTTTCAGTTTCCACTCAAATTACAAGTCCACAGCTACAAATATTGTAGTTGCTGACTTAGTATAAAGGACACTTACCTGTCCAAGGATCCAGTGCTGTCTTCAATGGACTTTGGGTCCATCTTAAAGGGAAACTGGCAGTGAAGCCTTCCAGCTTCACAGCGGAATTCCCATTGAGCTCTGTGAACTCCCCTGTAGTCTTTAGGGACCTGAGATTTATCCCAGAAGGGTGCACTTCCACTTGGATAGTCAGTGATCCAGGCAGAAGAGGGAGTGGGGACCCACCCCCTCCCCAAACAAAAAACAAAGGGGTTGATCAACTAAAACTGGAGAGTGCAAAATCAGGTGCAGCTGTGCATAGTAGCAAATTTGGCTTCCAATTTCAGGTTGTTCAATTAAACTGACAAAAACCTGGAAGCTGATTGGTTACGAAGGAGAGCTGCACCACATTTTGCAACCTCCAGTTTTAGTATATCAACCAATTGCAAAATGTGGCGGACAAGTGGGACTTCCCTATATTTGCCAGCACAACATTTCCTTGAGGTCTCAATTTTAGCTCTAACTTGCCTGTATATGTATGATCAATAAAGATTTTATCTTGAAGGGCCAGCTTTAGCCATAAGCAAGTTGTTGGGCAACGCGTTTGCATGTATACTATATGTCCATCATAGGAATGACATCACATAGGTCTACATTAAAGGGTGACCTTGCATATATCAAATAACTTTTAGATAACCACAAAAGGTGAATACTTACATCCATAAGATTCTCTTCCATGTAATGAGAGAAGTATTTTAACACAGTCACTTGGCTGATGAACTGCTCTGGGGCTTCTGTAGCTGCGAAGATGGAACACTGCCCAAGCTCAGCATAGTAGTGCACAGTCCTGAAAACATAAATATCACAACAGTAAGACACTGACACATGAACAAGGCAAAAGGAACATTATAAAAGCAGGCAATGTCCAGTTCTTACTTTTTGTCAGGCAGTAGGCTCATGTGCGCTCCATTATTGAACAACACGCCAACCGTGTGGTCTGATAGCTGGTAACCAAAGCCGTATTTATTAGAGTAGTCCACCCACTTGGTCACCCAGTGGAATGAGGTGCTTAGGTGTTCTTTTGGGATGCAGTCTGAATCTGGCATGTTTTCTAGGCAGCCCTTGAGGACTCTTCCAACGGTGTCTGCCACGCTGCCCATTGTGCTGTCTTCCAGGCCTGAAAAAAGGTAAAGAACAGACAAATTACTACCAATTATATGAAAGTCTGTCGGCTTAAATCTCTTGGCATGCATTCAGAAATAAGGACTAACAGTGCTCAAGTTCTGGGGAGTTTGCAATTATCGCTGTTTTCTGGTTTACTCTGGGCATTCAGCACAACGCTATAATTGTACTGTCAATGTTCTGACTAGTTACGGTGCCAAAGCAGCTGGGAGCTTAATTGTGCACACTGATCTTTCCCCCACAGTAATCACCGAGGCCTAGGATTGCCAATCCACTGATATTGCTCTACTTACACTCACTGCTGCTGCTGCAGCTACCCAGGGTCCCTCGAACAATGAGTCGTATCGTGTCCCCCATCTGCTGCTTGTCAGGCTTGTCATTGATGTTGGATTTGGATACAGTTTTACTCTCCTACAAGAAGAATGCAAGACCACCGTTACTAAGAGAATGCCAAAAAAAGCTTCTAAAAATAATTTTAAAAAAGCTTCTATTTCTGTACACTAAAGGCTTTCAGCCAATTGCAAATTCAACCAACCTCGTCCGTTCTGGGATTGTAAGCCTGATGAGATATGGCTGTTTTCTTAAGGTCCTGCCTCAGCTTGTAGATTTCTTCATCTTCCTTTGCAGGTTTATCTGCAGGGAAATCAGGCATGATCAGTAAAACAAGGACAGGAAGAAAAAAAGAAAACATCCCAAAAGCTCCCACTCTTGAAGTCTACTTACTGTGGTTATCTAGGTATTTGGCCTTTTCTTTCTTCCCACCAAACAAAGCTGCAGCGGCCTTCTTGAAGAAGCTTTTTGCTGGACTTGATAAGTGGAAATCTGGTGCAGTGTGACAGCAGCTTGATGGAAGTCGCTCTGGTGTGAAGCCCTAATGTTAAGAAAAAGAGTTGGAATTGATTGTAAGTCTGGAATGAAGTTCAGGCAGAACCAACAAGACACCTCCAGAGATCAAACAACGTGTCTAACCTGTGTGATGAAGTCATGCTGAATGATTTCTTCTAGGCTGGGTCTGTCTTCTGGGTTTCTGGACAGCATGCTGGCGATGAGATGCTTGGCAGAGGACATTAGTGAGGAAGGCAAGGAGTATTTTGCCTCTCGAATACATCTATAGGTTTCTTTAAGATTTGTCGTTTCAAATGGAGGTCTTCCAAGCAGCATTGTATACCTATAATAGAAAAAAGGGATTGTAAGATACACCTCCACAGTAATCAAAAAAAAAAAAAAAAGCAAACAGCACCATCATAATAGCCATTCTAGTATTAACCATTCTAAGCCAATGGTTTCCCAACTGTGGCCCTATTCCACCAACTGACCCCAATGATGGGACACCATCGATGGCACTATTCTTCCCATGATGCCAACTGGGCCATCTTCCTTTCATTAAAAGGAATGATAGGGCATTTTCTACTCCCGCTGGCCACAGTCCAGCCTCCCTAAAGCTGCAAGTACAGTAAAATGACCCTTTGATTAGAAAGTTGAGACCCCTGTGCTAAGCCATCTATTCTCAACCAGAGTTCCATGGAGCCCTAGGCGTCCTCCAAAAGGTGGCTGTGGGTCCCTTGAGTGGAGACTCATAGCCTCCCATAGTGCTTGCATAGTTACAAGGCAAATGCTACTTGGCAAAGTGACATGACACCATTGATCTTATTTGTAAAGGGGGGCATAAAGACCACTATAATGTATGGGGCATTCTCAAAGACCCAATAAAATGCATTAAACAAAGGTTCCTCCTGAGATTTAGATCAATAGTTCCCCCTGGGTAAAACAGTTGAGAAATGTGGTTTTAAACTTAAGCTATTATATACATCAAGTTGAATATATGTTAAAATGTACATGAGATAGATAGATATATATATCATGAAATGCAAATAGGTCTAGGCAATAAAGAGTTAAGCTGTGTGCTTCTGCATTGATGTCTTCTCTTTACAGTCAAACATTTAACAAGCCTGAATATTCAAGCAATCGACAGCCTAGAGTTATGATTGACAATTCATCACTGGGAAAACCTAAAGGCATACTTACATGACACATCCCAAAGCCCAGATGTCAGATTCACAGCCGTGTCCTTGTTTGTTAAGCACTTCAGGCGAGAGGTAATTTGGTGTACCACAAATTGTTCTAAGTGGAGAAAAAAAAATAAAAAAAAAATTAGATTACGTTTTACAATTTACTTTATTAAATGACAGTACAAAAAGGCAGATGTAGAGTAAACCATAGCCAGAAAGAGCATCTGTTTTCACTAAAATCAGAGTAATCAAGACCAATTAAAGCCCACCACTGACTACAAGACATCCATTTCCCTTGACTGCTGTCATTAATTCAGTGTGGAACCCCTTTAGAATTTAGTATGTGGATGTGTATCTAATACATAGCGTAGGTGGAATTCATAACACTGAGCTCTTCCAAGACCTACCTTCTCCTTTGTTCCATTGGCTCCAATCTTGCGGCGAGGCCAAAGTCACCCACTTTCAGCTCCATATTTTCATTTATGAAGAAATTTCCTATAATAAAATAATAAAACATGTAAGCTCTGTTGTCAATATAAATAGGATCATCAAGTGACTATCACCCAAAGCACCACTGCTACCTGACATTGACGGCTGATGCATGCAGAATTACTCAAAGAAAATAAACGCTACCTACCTAATTTTAGGTCCCTGTGAAGGATTTCTTGCTCGTGTAGATATTTCAAGCCAGACACAATCTGTTTGAGGTAGTATCTCACTTCAGGATCGGTCAGTACTTTCCTGGACTTCAATATGTGTGCCATAGACTGTGGAGACAATAGGAGCTGTCAGTTTGTGTCAGGGAGCGATCGGGCATAGAACACACAGACACACATTGAAGGATTAGGAGGAGGAGGAGAGGGACAAGGGGCCAGTGGAGCGTTGCAGGAATGAATGCTCACCCTTCGACTGCAGTACTCCAGCAATATGTAGATGTTCTCCTTATCCTCAAAATAGTGATAAAACTGCACTATGTGCCTGTGGTTGAGGGTTCTGTGCAACTCGATCTCTTTGTCAATCTGCAAAATATAAATAAAATACACAGGCTTTAGCACCTTAATCCAAGAAAGGATAGACTGTCATAATGCAAAAGGTAAGGGGGAAAAAAATAAAAACACTTATGCACCTTAACCCAAGAAATTAGCTGCAAGGTCATGCATACAGCGATGGAGAAAAGAAAAAAAAAAAAAAACCCACGAACACCCACCTTCTCTCTCTGATGAGGTTTGGACACCCTGCTGTGTGGGATAATTTTTGCAGCATAGATTTTGTTCGTTGTCAAGTCTGTCATTTCATAGCACTTTGCAAATCCACCCTGCAAGACAAAATAGGATGGGGGAGATCATTAGCTGCTGTGCAACACTGGACTTTGCCAAGCACGGTTGTAATGGAATGCAAGCGTTAAAATATTAATCTGCCTGGATTAAACCCAACATGGGAACCATCATTAAGCAGAAAGTCAAGGGCACTGACGGCATGCATTCTCATTAATGATCAATGCAAAGAACTCAGTGCTGTGCATACAGAGCCTTTTATTTACAAAACACGCATGATGCACATCAAAACTACAACAACAACAACACGCACACACAGCTAAAGAGAACACATTACAAAGAGATACATTTACATCCACAGATACACATACAAAGAGCTATATTGCTCTGCACAAAGGATGCATAGCTCTATACACACACAGATACGTGGACAAGAAAAATAAAAATAAAAAATTATGAATAGAAAAAAGGAAAGGACAGACAAAGAAAGGCAAGAGATAGAAAAGAAAAAAAAAAAAAAAAAGAAGGAGGAGAAAAGGCAGACAAGAGGATAAAGAAAACCCAAGAAAAGAAAACAAAAAAGCAAGAAAAGATAAATAAAAAAATAGAAATATATATATATATATATATATATATATATATATATATATATAAATTAAAAAAAATAAAAAATTATATAGATATAGATATATATAAAGATATAGATATAGATATAAAGATAGATATATATATAAAGATATAGATATATATAAAGATATAGATATGGAGTACATATATTCTAAATACACAAACGTGCATGGCAACAGAATATATGCACACAAATACATGAATCTAAATACACAGATAATAGAAATGAATGCACACACACACACACACACAGACAGACAATCCATGTCGGTGTAGAAGGATCTCCTGCAGACTTGTTGCTCGGTCACATAGAGTATATAGTACTCTTAGGATATTGATCAGTGTATGACAGTTGGTGATCAGATCGGTTGGTGATCAGATCGGTAGGTGATCCAGTAGATCCAGTGTTAATCTCGCAGCGATCACACAGATACAATGTATGGAATCCATAGCTGCCCTCTCCGCATTACCTTGCCCAGCACTTTCCCCCGGCAGTATCGTCTCCCGGTGCCGGGGTCGGTGATGATCCGGGACACCTCCCCGGTGGGGGTCGCACAGGTATGGTGCAGTCGGTGTTGCTCTCCTCCCTCGGCCGGGACCTTCCACCTCCGGCTGGGATCACACACTCTGCCCAGAGCCTGCTCACACATCTTATTCCCACTACTTGGCTGATAGGTGATCGTCCTCAGGATTTCCATCACTATTCCTCCTCCACTAATACCGGAGAGCACCGCTCACTGCCGCCAGACTCCGCCGGAGGACCCTTATATCATGTGCCCCGGACCGCCCACAATGTGATGTCACCCGCCTGGGTCCCCGCCCTCTTTTCCTTCTGGTCATTGCCTGGGCATATCCCTGCAGAGCTGTCACCGGGGAGGGGGGGGGAGGAGGAGAGCATAGACATGAATGGAACTCTCAACGCACTGTATACTACTGGAGGAGACTCATCTCCCTTCATACCTACACTGCATAGGACCGAGCACTGTATACAGATAGAAATAATCATCTCATCATTTATATATATATATATATATATATATATATATATACACTGCAGGGAATACATAGGAAGTGCACTGATTTCTTATTATACAGAGTACCCACACACCAACAGATCAGTGCACCCACCATACAATTCACCCACCATACAACAAAAGATCATCAATCATGCAATCCTCCAGCAAAATACATAAGGACAGATTAGTCCACCTACTATGCAATCCACATTATATATATATATATATATATATATATATATATATATATATATATATATATATATATATTAATTAGATTATAATATATACAGGGGCGGACTGACCATTCGGGCACTCGGGCACTGCCCGAGGGGCCCCATGCCACTAAGTGGGCCCTTTAGTGGCATGGGGGGCCCCTTAGTGGCATGGAGCCCTCGGGCAGTGCCCGAATGGTCAGTATATACAGGGGCGGACTGACCATTCGGGCACTGCCCGAGGGCCCCATGCCACTAAGGGGCCCCATCAGGGTTGCCAGCCTCAATAAAACCAGGGGCAGTATGTAAAAATCTGGGTTTTTAGCTGCCCCGCCTCTTCAGTACCTTTTTAGTGTGTGTATGTGTATTCTGTGTGTGTGTGTGTGTGTATACTGTGTGGCCCCATAATCTATTGCCTGGGGGCCCCATAATCTCCTATTGCCTGGGGGCCCCATAATCTCCTATTGCCCGGGGGCCCCATGAGTGGTCAGTCCGCCCCTGAATATATATCAGTGCACCCACTATGGAATTCACCTGCTATATACTGTATATATACACAGGAAGTTATTCAAAAAGTTTCCACACTTTTTAAAATTCTTCTTATTAAGAAAAATGGTGGAAACTTTTTGAAGACCCCTTTTGTAGATTTACACACACTTACCAAAAAAGTATTGGGACGCCTGCCTTTACACGCACATCACCTTTAATGGCATCCCAGTCTTAAACTGCCCATACACCTATAGATTATCTGCAGATTTTCTATGGTTTGTTCTGAATCAGGGACAGTTGGGAGCTATGTTGAGATGTTGATGTTGAGGTGCTCTGGCAGCCAATTCACAATGAACGGACGGACTATCTTAATGCGGACCTTCAGTAATTTTTTTCAACTTTCCATCTATTAAATCTTCTGCCCTTGTTGTTTTAACTTTGGATAGTAAAACATAATTTTTTTCTGCCAGTAAATCCCTTATACAGCCCAATTCTTTTTCTTGGCTGGTCATTAGCCTAGGCTTATGACATCATGCACAGCTCTCTCTCTCACTCTTATGAGAGTTTGCCAGGAAGGGAGGTGAGATGAGTCATAAGAGGGCCAATGAGAGCTGGAGTTGTGCCTCTGTGTGTAAATCAAGGAAGTGAACAGGCAGCACCTTCAGCTGCCCACAGTTAAAATGATTGCAGCCAGACTCAGTGGAGGGGGATTTCTGCAGCATATTTGGCGAGTTCAGAATCACAGTATATATAAAATAATATGTAAATTGGTTGGGAAGGGAAGCTTCAGAATAGCAAAGATGTTTTTATTAATAATTATATGAGCAGACTGCAGTTCCTCTTTAACACGGGTGCATTGATGCAACACATAGTTGTGCGACTCTTTTCAGCCGCAGGAAAGTCCTATGCAAAGTATGAGTCACTGGAGTTGTAGCTTACACAGGGTTATAAACTCCCCATGTGACAGCGCTGATTGGCCCAGTCCTGTCACATGGAATAAGACATGTGCTCCTCCATACCTGGAAGTACAGGGTATTTCTTCCCTCTCGCAATGCTAAACAAAGCAGCAAAGGTGAGTTTGTGCTGCTGGGGATTGGGGGCGGGGCCATTTACATCTGTGCATTGTGGTAATGCGTGCGAAACTGCAACGGGCATCAATGCCCATTACATGCGTTGTGATGTCATTCATTATGATGCATGTGAAAGCATAAAAACACAACACATTCATTTCTTGACGCATTTTGGGTGCATTGTCAGCTCATTATTTCCAATGGCCTGCCTTAACACACTACACATACCCGCACCATAACGTGCATTAATTCACAGCAAAAATGCATTCCTCCCAACATTTCGAGATGGGAATGAGGGAAACCTACTAGCAAACATAGGTAGGCATAGAACACGCCCCCTGCCACACCCCCTTAAAGGAGAATAACCAAAAAAAAAGGTTCATTAAATCCACAAGGGCTTTTTTTTTACCGCTACTATTGCTTTATACTGTAATGTATAGAAGACAAATCAGCGCAATAAAAATAACACTATTTAGAAATAGCTGCTGAACACCAAAGGGTCAAAATTCAAATCCCTGAGCTGAAAACATAAAAAAGACAGTGCAGCGCTTATAAAACCAAAAAAATGAAAGAACAAGTCCATAGATCAATTGGAAAACAATCCATGAAGTCTTCAGTGATGAACTACAGATATTGCATGCAGGTGACTTTGTGGTGAAATCAAACCTCCACCAATGGTAAAGATGGCAGCTCACCTCACTATGTTGTCCCTTTCATTATAGAGGGTCTGCCACGCCTTCCCACTCGGGGTATCAAATGGTAAATCTGCCAGCGTTTCCTAAAAGGTCCCCTTTTGGCTGGGTATACCAATCAGCACTATCCACTCCAAAGCCACATATATCATGAAAATAAAAAGCAACACATAGTGCTCTCTGTATATATATATATATATATATATATATATATATATATATATATATATATATATATATATATATATATATATATATATAAATATATATATATATATTTATTACACAATTAAATGTTGATAAAATTAATGAAATAGAACTCACAAGAAAGGCACTTCAAACCGAGTGCCTGGTAAAACATGTATGTAAACAGTCAACGATGGCTGCGGGTGACGTCACGTCCGTCCGTACGCGTTACATCCCTGTAGGCGGGACTTCATCAGCAGATACGTATATATAGTCCTTTATACTAGCTTTTAAAAATTAAATTTAAAATTTAAAACACGCCTGAATAAATAGTGCAAGTCCCATTTTAGGGGACATTGAGGCATACCTCCCAACTTACTGAGATGGAAATGAGGGACACCTATTAGCAAAAGTATGTAGGCATAGGACACACCCCCTTAAAGGAGCATTGTACAAAAGAAATATGATTGGTTAAACAGACAAGTGCTTTTTCTTACCTCTACTATTCCTTTATATTATCTATTCCTTTATATTATCTATTCCTTTATATTGGCTTTTAAAATTTACAAATGCAGCAATTTAGAAATTGGATGAAAGGTTTAGCACTGGGAAACACTTTTTGAAAGATAAAAAGTGCATTTTATATACAACTATATGGATCAGACAAAAATGAGGGGGAAAGAGGGACAGAGGGACATTGCTCCAAATCAGGGACAGTCCCTCAAAATCAGGGACAGTTGGGAGCTATGAAAATGTTGATAGGCCCTCAAGCAAACCTATTGCTTTTCTCCGAATGGGCAGAATTTTAATAAATAAGGTTGTTCATGTCAACATTGGCCATATGTCCATACACAATTATGGCCATAAACACGATCCCTCCCTCTCTCTACATGCTGCATCATGTCATAAATGAAGTCGTCTGGTTCATCACAGTGTTGGATTATGTGCATTGCAGACCCTCTATTAATAATAAAGGTATCGCTTGCAAATGACTCTACCAACGTGGGCTAAATTCCCCCCACCAGGCCAAGCTGTCCGGACACATGACACGTGGAAGGGGGGCTCTTCCCATTGCTACCAATATGCAGGTATGAGGGACAGGAGGGGGCATGTCGATGGCATGAACTGTCACTGATGTCAGATCTCCCGCAGAGCAGGCCAGCCGGATTGTATAGTCCCAGTGACAAGCTCAGGCATGTCCACACCTCTCAGCTGTCAAACCAGAAGCATGTGAAGCAAAGGTGATCCCTTTGATGTGCTGATCAGAGCCGGCTCACTGTGAGACTGCAGCCCAGAAACCATTATCTGCCCTGATTGTAAAACACTTCTCAGGGCTCGCCAAATTGTTATTTGTTACCGGTTCTGTAGGGCAGAAAACAGGTCATTTGACAAATCGCATTCTCTGCAACCAGAAAGCTCCCTGGGACCAGCTGACAAACCTATCCATAACAGCTGACATCCATCCGTCCGTGCGCAAGACAACAACATGCCCTATATCACATTATATATCTTCCTTAAATGCTTTCTCATACATTCCAACAGCCTACGCTGCTATAAACATTACGCAGGACTTCTGAATTTCCTGAAATCCTCTCCAAAAGGGGCATGCTAACATTTGTGTGTGCTCCTAGTGATTGTATCCTTTAGTAACTAATCAAAGTTCCTTTGTCATTGACCCTCATTCTAAGAAATGTAATGGTTTGCTATAGGTTGATGTCCTTTCATGTCATCATTGCCCTTTGTTGTTTTATTGAATAAGCCTGATTATCTGGTTTCCCCGATTCCCATGACTCGGAAGTGCATTTGTTTAAGGTATGCAAACCGGCTAAACCTAAAGATGGCTTCCTCATGCGGGTAGGCAGCCCCAGGCACTGTCATGTCATAAGCCTATGCTTAATAGATGGCAAAGATTTTTTTCGTGCCTGCATACCTACATCAGTGAGTTGAACAAATGTTTTCAAGCAAAGTATGATCTGCTAAGTACAGTGAGTCGCATCAACCAATCAGAACTTACCTTCACTTATGTCATAGGATGCACTCTGATTTGTCATCTCTGATAACCATAGAGCAGAGGTCTCCAAACTTTCCAAGCAAAGGGCCAGTTTACTGACCTTTAGACTTTAGGAGGGGGGGATTGTGGCCAGTGGGGGTAGCAAATGCCGCAGATTTGGTGGTTAGCTGGGGTAAAAAATTAGCAAAAAGCTTGTAGACATTAGGAGGATGAATAGTGCCTCATCATTGGTATTAGTAGGAGGAATAGTGCCCTATCAGCAGGGGCGTTGCTAGGTCTGCAAAAGATCTGAGGCTAGAGCCCATAGCAGCGGTCAGCAACCTTTTTGCAGGCTGGGGGGCACGCCGGTGGTAAGCAATTTTTTGTGGGCAAAGCCTGGTGTTGGCGTTTCAATCATCATGGCACCATGGTTGATATTGTGTGGATTGTTACTTGCCACATCACCTGCCACCATTAGCAGATTGTCTCTTGCCACATCAACTGCCACTAGATGTGGGTTGTCACTTGCCATGCCAGCCAGTGACGCCAAATGTGCATTGTTGCTGCATTGGTGGCAGGCTGGCAGCACAGGTCCATTTAGTGAGGGAAGGAGAGCGGAGATGTGGGGTAGGCAGTGAGAGATGATGTCATCTCTCTGCTCCCTACTGCACCCCTGACATTGAAGAGGCCCTCGATGTGAGGGCGGAAGAGCGCTGATGTGTGGCGGGCAGTGAGAGACGATGTCATCTCTGCTCCCCACCACACATCGCTCCCACATTTAAGTGGCCCGGCTGTGAGGGTGGAAGAGTGGTGACGTGGATCGGGCGGAGAGAGATGATGTCATCTCTGCTCGTCTGGCCGCTCGTCTCTCTCCCCCACCTCTAATGCAGCCCGCCCGCCGCAGCCACAACCTGCTGTTAGGCAGGGACCCTGCGGCAAGAGACTCGGGGCTATGGGCTCCGGATTCGGGACTACAGCCACGATAGCCACCCCCTGGGGATGCCTATGCCCATCAGTGTACACATTTAGGCCCATGTAACATTAGTGATCCTTCAACTGGTGACAACCCCTTCGCTAGACAGGGCACAATAACCATTGACAATGGAACTGTAGTGAGAGGTGGGGGGGCTACTTTGCTGCATCCAGAAGACTCCATAGCTCAAATATGCAGTCATCTTCTTTCTCTGCAGCCTCTTGATGGGTAGACTGTACAGTCCAATGGAAGCTATGCCCAATAGCATGATGCTTTCTAATGCACATTATGGTTTGGTTTATGACCAGGGAGTGGATCCTTTAGAAATATGAAGCATCGTTCCTAAATATGGCCATATCCAATTTGCCTTTTGATGCAAAAGCTGTGATATACAGTACTGTATATCCTGTTCTCCTTTCAACCTGTGGTGTCCTTTGTATCCATGTGGCCCCTTAGGGTCACCACATTGGAATCTGACCATAACATAAGCACCTCCCTAAACCATACCTCCCAGGATTTTGAGATGAGAATGAGGGACACCTACTACCAAATGTATGTAGGCATAGGACACACCCCCTTAAAGGAGAATTAACACAAAAAAAAGGTTAATTAAATCCACAAGGGCTTTTTTTACCACTACTATTCCTTTATATTGGCTTTTAAAATGTGCAAATGCAGCAATTTAGAAATTGGATGAAAGGTTTAGCACTGGGAAACACTTTTTGAAAGATAAAAAGTGCATTTTATATACAACTATATAGATCAGAGCAAAATGAGGGACAAATGAGGGGGAAAAGAGGGACAGAGGGACATTGCTCCAAATCAGGGACAGTTGGGAGCTATGCTAAACTATCCAATCCATTTTCATCTAATCAGGCAGGCCCTCGTACTACACCATTGTAGAGCTAAAGGAGGTTTTACAATCAGATTTTAACATGTGTGGTGTAACAGATCACACATCCTAACATAAGATACAGTGCATTTTTGTATAGACCGCTCCATCTCCAGGCCAATAGAAGAGCTAATTCATAGAAGGGACTACTCCATGACTGCTATTCAGTGTATGGTGTATAAAAATTGCTTGCGTTTATTTTCTAATTTGTCCAAGAAGAGTGACAAGCTCTTTGGATACTAAACAGATTTTTGTTTTCAATAATCGAGCCATCAAGCCTCTTTCTGTTATAAATGTCTTGTATTCAAAAGCGAGATCTGATGACCATTTATTACTCATAAATACTCAGATTGGCCCGAACCTTTCAAAATAATAAAATTTGTGTGCAGTTTGAGTGAAATGTAATCAGTAAATAATAATGAAAAGTGTAACATTATGATTACCTTCAGAGTCGGGTAGACAACTAATGCGAATGGAGAAGTCTGGGCCAACCAAGATTTTCTGTACATTTTGTAAAAAAATCTAAAATCAATGACAGTTATGTTCTTATTAGAAAGAACAGAAAACACAATAGCAGCAGCCAGCCTTTGCCCTCAACCTACCCTTGTTTGGCTAGACATATAAATTCTATTCATAAAATAGCCTTCAATTCTCAATCTATACAACTGCTCCTCCAAGTGGTGAAACAGTGTATAACATCTTTTAAAGCATGCATCCTTTGTTATGAATTGAAGGACTGCTGTACCTACACATAACCTATTGCCAAATCCATCCTCCTGACTCGCCTAAGTTAAAAGGCATCAACCCTCTCCTCCCAAGCTGCTTACTTTCAGAGCCACGGCCTTCAGCTCTGGTCCCATTGATTGAATAGAGTTGATGAACAAGGATCGCCATTATTTAGCTTGATTCAAGTCAATGGGGATGCAGTGTGCAGGTGCGGCCAGCTCTAAAAAGATTTTTGATATATATATATATATATATATATATATATATATATATATATATATTTATATTTAGGCTAGGTTCACACTACTGCAGCTGCAATTATGCAGTGCAACTTCCTTGCGTTTTTGACCATTTTTTTAATGTGATTTTGATGCAATTTTTTTACAAGCATTTAAACTCGGTTCACAATGATTCACAATGATTTTGATGCAATTTTCATGCCTCTGCATTTTTGGTTTTTGCCAATGATATGCATATATGCTGTGACAAGTAAAAAAAAAATCTCTATTTAGTTATCTCTCATATCTGGTATCATAAAAGTCAGACTTTGAGCTAACCTATACTACCGTGTTTCTCCCGAAAATAAGCCCGGGTCTTATACTAATTTTGTCATTAAATGACACAGTAGGGCTTATTTTCGGGGTAGGTCTTACCGTGTGATGTGCTGTCTTCTCTCCCCCTCTCTCTCCCTGTCTGACAGGAACCCCCATTGTGAACCGAGTTTAAATGCTTGTAAAATCCTTTATTCCACTCTATTACAGTAGTATATAATGTACAATGTGTGTGTTTCTGTAATATAATTGTGCCAAATACCTTCATTATAGCGCCGCTCTGTGCTTCTGTGACCCGTCAGAGCTCTCTACCCCACAATTATATTACAGAAAAACACACATTGTACATTATATTCTATTGTAATAGTGGATTATAGGACTTTACAAGCATTTTAAACTAGGGCTTATTTTCGAGGTAGGGCTTATATTGCAGCCGTCCTGGAAAATAAAGCTAGGTCTTATTTTCAGGGAAACACGGTAGGAGAATTAGCAAGACTAATTCTAGAAGTACCAGGATCTGTCCTGGATCTGTCTTGACCAGGAGCAAGTATTCATGACTATGCTTTTACTGGCAGCATGCTTGGTCTGTGTCAGTGACTCAGAAATAAGAGTCTTCCTTTAATATAAAAAGAGGTCTTCTGACTTTAATGCATGCACCTCCTAAAACCGCTGTGAGCTGCACTGGTGCAAAGGTTTCCAATGTGGCACTGTTGTTTGCACTGCTAAGTTCATTGTGCTTTGAAGTAAAGATGACAGAACAAATCTAGTTGATTTTAGGAAGACTTGCTTTTATAATCCAATTGGGTAGTTGTATGCATGCAACCATAACAGTGATGTAACAACTGCTTTTGATGTGCAGTAAAAACAGAAAGTAAAGTAGCCCTCAAGAATTTTTATGACAGTTTAACTTCTGCTGATATAGCAGCATCTAGTGGCTACACTAGGCAAAGCAACATTCTTATAAGTGTTTACTTGGGAAGTGATTTATTTATTTATTACAGGTATTTATATTTTATTAAAAAGGTACTTATATAGCCCTGTCAATTTATACTGTGCTTTACATATATATTATATGAGTTCCTGCCTTCGCAGTGGGTGCCCGGCTGTGAAGCCGGGCGCCCAAAGTTAAAATGCCGGCGCCGCCGAGCGAAGGGGGGGGGGCGAGCGGGGCTTCGATCCCCTGCATCGCTGGACCCTGGGAACAGGTAAGTGTCCGATTATTAAAAGTCAGCAGCTGCAGTATTTTTTTTTTTTTTAAGTGGGAACCCCGCTTTAAGGACCAGGTTAAAATCATTTTTTTTTTTGCTAGAAAATAACTTGGAACCCCCAAACATTATATATATTTTTTCTAACACCCTAGAGAACCGTCACACCATATTTGTGCAGCGGTCTTACAAGCACACTTATTTTGGAAAAAATACACTTTGAATTAAAAAATAAGACAACAGTAAAGTTAGCCCAATTTTTTTTATATTGTGAAAGATAATGTTACGCCGAGTAAATTGATACCCAACATGTCACGCTTCAAAATTGCGCCCTGCTCATGGAATAGCGACTAACTTTTACCCTTAAAAATCTCCATAGGCGACGTTTAAAAAAATTCTACAGGTTGCATGTTTTGTGTTACAGAGGAGGTCTAGGGCTAGAATTATTGCTCTCGCTCTACCAATTGCGACGATACCTCACGTGTGGTTTAAACACCGTTTTCGTATGCAGGCGCTACTCACGTATACATTTGCTTCTGCGTGAGCTCGGCGGGACGGGGCGGGTTTAAAATTTTTTTATTTCTTTTTTATTTATTTTACCTTTTATTTTAAATTTTTACACTGTTCTTTATAATAAATTGTCACTTTTATTCCTATTACAAGGAATGTAAAACATCCCTTGTAATAGAAAAAAAGCATGACAGGACCTCTTAAATATGAGATATGGGGTCAAAAAGTCCCCAGATCTCATATTTACACTAAAATGCAATAAAAAAACTTTTTTGTCATTTAAAAAAATGAAAAAAAATTGTCCCAATAGTCGCCACAGAGGCCACTTTTATCTTGAAGCGGACTGCCCGCTGAATAAGTGGATCCAAGGGTTATGGCAGCTAGCTGCTGCCATAACGATATTCCTCTTCAAAGTACCGAGGTATAACGACAGCGGGCATTCCGGAAGTGGTTAAGGGATTTTGTGAGACTCTAAATGTCTGAATAGGCTAAATTCTGCTTTTCTTTTGACGGTTCAGTAACAAAGGGGTGTAACTGATGCTGGTTATATTGAAGTATACAGTATATTTGTGATTTGTATATACAGATGTAGCAAACAGCATAACTTAATGGCTACTGTTTATACAGCTCCTTTGTATCCCAAAGACACAATTCTACAGTAATGGCTTGGAATACTGCTAAACATTTTAAAGGATCCCTCTATCTAAACTGATATTTCACGTAGACCCCTTTCACACTGAGGCGGTTTTTAAGCATTTTAGCTCTAGAAATAGCGCCTGAAAACTGCCTCTCATTCATTTCAGTGTGTCTTTTCACACTGGGGCGGTGCGCTTGCGGGACGTTGGGAAAAGTCCTGGAAGCAGCATCTTTAGGGCAGTTTGGGAGCGCTGTATTTAGCACTCCCAAAATGCCCGGCCCATTGAAATCGGAAGCAGCGCAACACAGATGCTTTTAACCCCTTCTTTGGGGTTAAAAGCGCTGCTTAAACAGGGGTAAAGTGCCACTACAACGAGCGGCGCTTTAGCACTAGCGTGGCCATGGCCCCCAGTGTGAAAGGGGGTTCATAGTAAATGGCTGAATCACCCGATGTAGGGTGGGTGAGGCTTTCCATTAACATTTATCCAAAATACACCTAGTTTAGTAGAAATCTTCCCTTGATTCCTGCTGCTGCAATCTCTTGCAGTGATGGGAGTTCATTGAACTGAGGGAGCTGTGACAACACTCATCAAGATTGCTCTACTATGCCCCTCCCCCTTCTGTCATTCCTAGAAGCCATACTATCAAGCAGTGGCGGCTGGTGCTAAACTTTTTTGGGGGGAGCGGCAGCAAACCCCCCCCCCCCAGGTTGGCCTCCTCAATTCATAGATCGTTTTTCTAACATAGAAGCTATAGTACGGCTTCTATGAATGGAGGGGGGGGGGGCATATTCAGGAAGATTACTACTAAACCAGGAGGCAGAAGCACAAGGAACACATCACATTAATTGTAAATAACATCCCTTGTGCTGATACTTTTTTCTTTTTTTTTTACTAAAGTTAGTCTTTAAAACTGAATAAAGGACAGTAGAAAGAAACTAGAGCACTTGGATGAGACACACACAGAACCTGCAGATATCAAGCAGATTGGGATTATATTAGGACCCCCCGGTGCTGCAAAGACACAGTGATAACCACTTTGATGTATAAATACTTTTTCTTAGCTGTACTTGAACTTTGACAGCAGGAGTCTAGATGATCTGCCGTCCAGCTTTATTACTCTTTTAAGAAAACATACATCTTTGTGAGCGTTTTTATCATTACAATGAAAGATGTCAAACCAACATTTGAGGGATTAGCTGAAAATGATCATACATCCATCAGTGTCTGCACTCTCGCTATCTCTTGTTTTGTTACCATAGAAGCCAAAGTTGCCTATGGCTACAAATCAGATGCTGGGGACAAAGTTAAACAGAATTAGGGGTCCTGGTTAGTCTTTTTTTCATATATCACTCATGTCTGATCCCTCTAAGAACCAATCGTAAACTGTACTTATGAAAAGAAAATATATTAACTAATCATTGTTTGGAAAAGCTCGCTGTGAACACAATCCAAGTTGACAATATGCATAGAAGAAAAAGTAAGAAAATATTTTTTTTTTTTTTATATTCTTTGCAGATGTAAAGTGAACCTGCAGCCAACCTTTGGACATTGAAGTATATATTATTAAGCAATAAAGCCCTTACTGTGCTCTGTAGCTGTAGGCACTGTGGAACAATTAATCTTCAAAGTTCACAGCAGAAGCACTGCAGTTAACATTTCAGCAGCACAGCTCACTGTTTTATTTAACCACTTCAGCCCCGGACCAATTAGCAACCTTTTTGCGATTCGGCACTGCGTCGCTTTAACTGACAATTGCGCGGTCGTGCGACATGGCTCCAAAACAAAATTGGCGTCCTTTTTTCCCCACAAATAGAGCTTTCTTTTGGTGGTATTTGATCGCCCCTGCAGTTTTTATTTTTTGCGCTATAAACAAAAATAGAGCGACAATTTTGAAAACAATGCAATATTTTTTGCTTTTTGCTATAATAAATATCCCCAAAAAATATATAAAAAAACATATTTTTTCCTCAGTTTAGGCCGATACGTATTCTTCTACATATTTTTGGTAAAAAAAATCGCAATTAGCGATTATTGATTGGTTTGCGCAAAAGTTATAGCGTTTACAAAATAGGGGATAGTTTTATAGCATTTTTATTAATATTTTTTTTTTTACTAGTAATGGCGGCGACATTATGGCGGACACATCGGACATTTTTGACACATTTTTGGGACCATTGTCATTTATACAGCAATCAATGCTATTTAAATGCATTGGTTCCTGTATAAATGACAGTTGTAGTGAAGGGGTTAACCACTAGGGGGAGGGGAGGGGTTATGGGCTGTGACGTGTGTGTTTTTTTTTACATTAGGGGGCGGGGCTGACGTCTGACGTCATTGATCGGCTTTCCCGATGACCGGGAACAGCCGATCACTGACAGTCAGTGTAGGAAGCGCGGGGAGAGGTATGTTTACACAGACCTCTCCCCGTTCTTCAGCTCCGTAACCCGATCGCGGGACACCAGCGGCGATCGGGGCCGGGGTCACGGAGCTGGCGGCGCGCGCGCGACCCACAGGCAGGCACATGCACGACCACCTACAGGTACGTGATTTTGCCTGCCCGTGCCATTTTGCCAACGTATATCGGCGTTAGGCGGTCGGGAAGCGGTTAAAGGATAAGTTCACTTTTTGGAAAAAATAATTATAAATGCACGATTTATTGCAGGTAAAAAAATGTGCGTTTATTTTTTTGGAGCCTGTAAAACCTTGCACTGATAGCTGGTGCCATGCAGGTCTCCAGCAGATCTGCTAGTGTATGTGCTTGTCCGTATATCCCGTACGAGTAAGCAGATACAATCTGACAGGAAGCATGAATGAGTATGAATTTCACATCGCTGTGGTAGTTCATAGGAAACTACAAACCCACAGCTGCAAAGGCCACCGGACTTTGTATTTTTCCATGCACAGAGCCCTGTCAATGAGTGACACGGGTGGGTGGATGCCCTCTAGGCCAGGTTTTAAAAAAAATTGTAACAGCTAGCGGGGAGGGAGAAGAACCCCGCTAGCTGTCACAGCAGGGATCGGTGAGGTGCCCGGGCCGGTCTGTTTGTCACATGTTACGAAAGGTGAACTTATCCTTTAACCGCTTCCCGACCGCCTCATGTATATATACGTGAGCAGAATGGCACGGGCAGGCAAAATCCCGTACCTGTACGTGATTTTTTAAAGCCTCCCCGTGGGTCGCGTGCGCGCCGCCAGCGGCGCGCTCGCGACCCGGTCGGGAGCACCGTGACCCCGGCCGCGGGATCAGCGGACCCGATCGCCGCTGGTGTCCCGCGATCGGGTCACGGAGCTGAAGAACGGGGAGAGGTATGTGTAAACAAACCTCTCCCCGCGCTTCCTACACTGACTGTCATTGATTGGCTGTTCCCGGTCATCGGGAAAGCCAATCAATGATGTCAGACGTCAGCCCCGCCCCCTAATGTAAAAAACACACACACGTCACAGCCCATAACCCCTCCCCTCCCCCTAGTGGTTAACCCCTTCACTACAACTGTCATTTATACAGGAATCAATGCTTTTAAATAGCATTGATTGCTGTATACATGACAATGGTCCCAAAAATGTGTCAAAAATGTCCGATGTGTCCGCCATAATGTCGCAGTCACAATAAAAATCGCTGATTGCCGCCATTACTAGTAAAAAAAAAAATATTAATAAAAATGCTATAAAACTATCCCCTATTTTGTAAACGCTATAACTTTTGCGCAAACCAATCAATAATCGCTAATTGCGATTTTTTTTACCAAAAATATGTAGAAGAATACGTATCGGCCGAAACTGAGGAAAAAAAATGTTTTTTTATATATTTTTTGGGGATATTTATTATAGCAAAAAGCAAAACATATTGTATTTTTTTCAAAATTGTCGCTCTATTTTTGTTTATAGCGCAAAAAATAAAAACCGCAGGGGCGATCAAATACCACCAAAAGAAAGCTCTATTTGTGGGAAAAAAAGGACGCCAATTTTGTTTTGGAGCCACGTCAAAGTAATCTCATCCATCCATTCATCCATGTCATTTCTGGTCGTGGCCATCTTGAGTAAGGGCAAGATGATTCATGGAGCATTTACTTTATGGAATCCATCTGTCCTTAGCTCAGGCATGCTGGCAGCAGGGTTTGCTTAGCTGAGAAAACCACTCCTCCCCACCTGAAGACTCCAGGGATGCGTGACATTTGCCTAGGCCTGGTAAGTAAAGAAATGTATAAAAAAAAAAAGGTTAAATCAAGTAAATATATTATACCTTCCTATCTATTTACTAATGCTAGCAGCATAAGGATTAAAAATAGTCAATGTTGGTGGAGAGAGTAAAGTTCAACTTTAAGATTTCTATGTTTCCCTTAAGGACTGGCTGATTCCAGGATCCAGGATCCGATCTTGTGTGGATGGGGGAATCCTTTTGGTTTTCTTGGAGGGTTTTTTCGATCAGGCTGCTGGATGATTAAATAATAATCCTGCTTTAGAGAAGAAATATCATCTGCCTGACTTCATGTGCAGAACATACAAAAAAGGCGATGTGAAAAGGCATTCATGTGACATATTTCTGATGGTGTGGATGTAGTCGAAAGCCTCGTGCCAAATTCATGAGTACATTTTCATTGTTACTACAGACACGTTCATAGAAAACTACAAATTCAAAGGGTTCTTGTTTGCAACAATTTTAATGTATGGTGCTGTTGTTTTATAAAGGAATATTGATCTTGGCAGTGTATGGCCCTAATCAGCCACATGCATGAGCCCATATGATAGTGTAAATTATTGTCAAAATATTTAACCATAAAAAGTCTGAATATTTTTATAAATTGTGAAAGCTGCCTACCATTTACAGTAGGGGAAATTTAGCAAAACAATTTGCGTGACTTCATCAGGGGTCCCCTGATGAAGTCACTTGCCGTGATGTAACCAGGAAGTGATGTAAGAGGTGTCTAATGCTGTCTACAACAAATTGTTTGCACCATTACTGCTGTTTTTTACTGTTTTTAATGTAAGAGTCAGTTTTGGCCTTTAATAAATTGAGTTTAGTTAAAAGTTTTTACGCTATGGTAAGGCTTTTTCTTTATCGTCTTATAACATCTGACAACATTGGAACCATCATATAATCGGGAGCCTGGAAAGTCGGAAACACTGGTGGAAAACCTGTATCTGTGTCCAGCATTATCAGAAACCGCAGTGTCCTTGTGGGATCAAGAGATGGAGATTTGATCTGTCCCAGGGAAATTGGTAAGGCGGTTTATATTTCTCATTGAGGTAAGAGCTCTGGAGCATTAAGTTCACAAGAAGATCACATATAGAAGAAGCATTCATTACAAGAATTGTTTTTCACAAGATTTATAGATCACAGGAATTTTGGCAACTTGTTTGAAAGGGACTTTCTTTCAAAGCAATTGACCGATCGTTATTATAAGTTTTGTGCATTTTTTGATGGATTTTGTCACAGTAATAATTTCCAATGTTATCCAATTATAGGAAGTTGCGCTGAGCACTGCTTTACTGTCCAGTGGCAGCCGGGAGGCTGTTTCTCCTCCATCTGAATCATACAGTAGCTGATACAGGTAGGCCGCGGCAGAGAACGGACGCATCCCCTGAGCCAGCAACCAAAGGGAGACCCTGTAAAGTCACCACCAGCCTCATCTGTTGCAGTATTGGGTGAGCGAGCACCTGCCCATTTAATCATATAGACACTGTATACAGACACCATTGTCTTTGTTCACATCTCTGGTATTTATAGTACCACCGGACACTGTATACAGACACCGTTGTCTTTGTTCACATCTCTGGTATTTGTAGCACCACCGGATACAAGCTCATTTAAGCCCAAAGACACTGTATTCAGGCAACATTGCCTTACCAGTGCCCAGATCTGCAGGAACACTTACACCCTGCTGAACAGCCACTACATTTCATCTGCCTTACCAGGCTACTGCATCCTACATTCCACTATGCCTTACCAGGATACTTTCAAGTACACTTTGTTCATTCTGCTCAACAAGGATATCAAGTGCACCAACGCCAGGCTAGCCAAAGATCCTGGATATCTCCATTGTAAGGACCCTTTCTGTTGCTCTTTTAGTACCAGTAATTTCAGTGATTCTACTGATTACCTTGAAAAGGGGAATTCTCACGTTAATTGCTAAAGTGATCATTTGCATTTGTGGCCTATTGCCTCACACGATCATTACCTGGGTTTGTGATTTCAGGATTTGAGGGGAACAGACTGACCGTTTTTAAGGCAGATCTGTTCCCCTTTATGCCTGAGAGCATAGTCAACTTTAGAACCATATAAGTTGTTTGACTGTGCTATTTTGAAGTCTACATTGGGTTTTGATTTACACCGTTAAAGATCACAGTTTGCTATTCTTTACTATTGAGTTATCAGACTACTGTTTGTATTGATTGTGGAAAGTCTCCCAGTAAACAAAGTTCCTGTTCACTATATTTGTGTGTGTTATTACTGTATTTGCAAGTACACTGTTTGCTAGGCATTGGGGTGTCTTGGGGTTGAGAGGCAGAGTACGGAACCAACTATACTTATGCGGCTCCTTCCAGGGTAGTGCTACAAAAGTATAATTAAAAGTAAGACTATTTTTTCAAGTTTTGGGTACAGTACAGAAGGATTAGAACACCTGTCAGGATTTTGTTTCTGTCTGTGCCCCCCTAAGGGAGATTCGCCCTCTCTATTTGTCCTGTTTACCAATATTACTGAGAGTGAAAGTAAAAGAAAATGCCACATTTTGGGTTGTCCTCAGAAGAGTAGTGGGGAAATCTTCCAATGGGGGCATTAGTTCTGGTATTCCCTCACTTTGGAGGAATTTAATCTCAATTCCTATTTTGTCTATGGGACAGGAAGTGAGGGGAAATCTCCCCAATGGGACACAGATGGAAAAAAATAAATAAAAAAAAAACACACTGGTTATAACCCTCTAAAATAAAAATATATTGCCTTTTGTGACGCTTTAAAGTATCACTAAAGGCAAAACTTTTTTTTAGTTTTGGATACAGTGGAGATGGAGAGTGGAGAACACCTGTCATTTTCTCTTGCTGTCTGTGCCCCGTTAAGGAGATTCCCCCTCTCTATTTGTCTTGGTTACCATATAATTGAAAGTGAAAGTAAAAGAAAATCCCAAATTTTGGGTTGAACCCAGAAAAGTAATAGAGGGGAAATCTTCCAATGGGGACACTAGTTCTGGTGATCCGGGGGTCCCCAAGGAATTCCCTTAATTTGCAGTGATTTCCTCTCACTTCCTGTTTGGCTATGGGACAGGAAGTGAAGGGAAATCTCTGAAATAAGATGGTGAAAAAAAAAAAAACCTGACAGGGGTTATAATCCTTCCTTACTCTTTTTAACTTATTTTAACCCTATCTAAATTTAAAAAAAAATGTTTGCCTATAGTTTTACTTTAAGCTTTGCAAATAAAAGCTGGTGGGTTACCATACACACCTGTTCCAGTTTTGATATGTTCTATTCTTTATATCTTGCGTGTCACTTTTCACTTTGGTATGGCGGTTAAGAGTAAGGGAAATGGCAGCTTTTTTTTTTTTTTTTTAAATGATATTTGTTATTGAGGTTTTCAAATAAAAGAGACAAAAGAGAAAGAAAAGAGACAAAAGAGAGAAAAAAAAAAAGAAAGACATTACAATCGCCAACAACACTTGTACAATTGCTGAAGGTCTAGAAATGTAAGAAAGTAGGCATGGCCATGGGAGCCTTATAAATAGAGCAAACTGTCCTGTGAACAAAGGCAAAAGAACACTTCTGACCTCAATAAATGGGCCCTAAAGACTTTCTCCTTGTTGATACTTTGTTGAAAGAGTTTTGTGAACAGTTCAGAGCTGGAAACTCAACTCCTGTGTCCTCCAATCAATACACATAACCAGAAAGGAAATGTGCCTCTGTTAATCGAGTAACCTTCACAGGAATGCATTAGGCGATCCATAAATGATGGCTCTCCTAAAATAGACAGCCAGAGAAGAGGGGGAATATTCCGGCTCTTCTCATGAAAGAAGGGTGGAATTTCTCCATTTAAACATACTTCAGAGCCCATTCATGTGCATGCATTGAGCTGATAAGATGTGCAGGCTGAAAATATGGCGCTCATCGATGTGTGAAATTATAGTCATGGATTTTGCACCGCACATGTACTGGCTATTATAGCCGGCCATCGGCCAACCCCATTCTCTGTTTTTCTATATAGATGTCCTAGATGCTAACTAATTTAAATGGGGGCAGTTCATTATTATTGAATGTTTGAATGAATACCTTCACCGCATGTCACAAAATTCATCAACAGTATCATCTCTTTAAAAAAAGCCACCCTTTAAAGTGGTTGTAAACCCTCAGAGACAACTTAATCTGTTCAGGTAGTAGATAGCAGGCAGCTGATTGCTGCCTGTGAAAGTGTACTTACTGCTGTATTTTCAAGGAAAATCTTCTTTTTCTCGTAGATGACATCATGCGCAATTGTGCAGTATGATCTTTCATTAACGGCATGTAAAGTGTGCCATTTGTGTCTTCCCTGCATGTCGGGAAATTACTGTGAACAAGTTTCCCCTCTGAACGGCACAGAGGAGAAGTCTCGCGATGCTGCACTGATTCTCTTCTTCCTGATACTCCCGGAGCTACGGCGAATGTGCGAGATTTCAGAGTAAGGGCGAAAGTGACTACATAACAAATTCAGTAAACAGCTCTAAAAATGGCGCGGCCAATACCCGGAAATTCAATAGATTATCCCTTGTAATGAGCTACTGAATGTTTAAATTGAAAAAAAAAATGAAATCGTCTGGGGTTTACTCCCTCGTTAAAACTTAAGCCTGCAGTAGGCCCACACTATTTCAGGAACATGTAAATCACACGTATTTCT
This sequence comes from Lithobates sylvaticus, assembly GCA_028564925.1. Taxonomy (NCBI): domain Eukaryota; kingdom Metazoa; phylum Chordata; class Amphibia; order Anura; family Ranidae; genus Lithobates; species Lithobates sylvaticus. The sequence continues at coordinate 97,410,475 of CM053026.1, read as the reverse complement.
GAACTCACAGGCGCACACAGCCAGAATTCACTGAATTTTAGCAGACACAGAGGGGTCCTATTTATTTTTAATGGCACCCCCATGCATCTGAAAATGCAGCACTATGCGATGCAGTGAACCACAACTTACCTCATAACAGCATTGTAGTGTGAACGGGATAATAGTTTTTTTATGTGCCCTTGTATTGAGCCTGCGTTGATCTATACCAGGGGTGTCAAACTCAATTTTATCGAGGGCCACATCTGCATTATGGTTGCCCTCAAAGGGCCTTTTGTAGCTGTAAATGCATGCAGAATTCAGGAGTGCGCTATGTACAGAAAGCAGAGTTCAGGAGTGCTCTATGTACAGAGTGAAGAGTCCAGGGATGCCCTATGTACACAGTGCAGAGTTCAGAAGTGCGGTATGTACACAGTGCAGTGTTCAGGAGTGCACTATGTACACAGTGCAGAGTTCAAGAGTGCGCTATGTACACAGTGCAGAGTTCAGGAGTGCGCTATGTACACAGTGCAGAGTTCAGGAGTGCTCTATGTACAGAGTGAAGAGTCCAGGGATGCCCTATGTACACAGTGCAGAGTTCAGAAGTGCGGTATGTACACAGTGCAGTGTTCAGGAGTGCACTATGTACACAGAGCAGAGTTCAAGAGTGCGCTATGTACACAGTGCAGAGTTCAGGAGTGTGCTATGTACACAGTGCAGAGTTCAGAAGTGCGCTATGTAAAAGTGGAAGTCCCACTATCAAATACTGCAGGCAAGCAGACTCTTTATTGCAGAAGAGGCATGCAATAAAATACACTTACCTGCCTGCTCACTGTCCTCTGCAGTATGTAGACAGAATTGCACATGTGCAGTTCAGCTTACAGACTGACTCCTGCGCATGCATAAGAGTGACATCATCTTTCTCCGGGCAATAAAGACCGTCACCCAGCAGAAGATGCTGGTGAGGAACAGGGACCGTTGAAGCAAAGGTAAGTTTAGCAATGGGAATGCAAGGCAACCACATTGTAGCTTCATCTAATGCGATGTTCAGGAAGTGGCCTCTCCGCCGTGGATTGCTATAAAATACCCACCAATGTGAACCAGGCCTTGGTGTCTTAATTTCACAGGATACTTCCCGTTTTTCTGACTGCACTGATGTTATAGGGACAATTCAGAAACAAACATTGCCCATCAGAGGAATTTTCTTGGAAAAAAACAAATATATATATATATATATATATATATATATATATATATATACAAAAATATAACAGACAGGCCGCAGAATCCTATGATAATCATTTGCTGTGAGCATAATAAAATCTGTGTTGAATTAGACACTGCAATGAACCATCCCTATCCATAGGAAAAAAAATATTTTCAGTAATCCTCTTTGTAGCAGATTATCTGACCCTCCCAATCAGCTGCCTGACCTGCAAAATATGAATGGACGAAACACGCCACACTAATATTCTTCACAACTATGTAGCCATGGAAACAGAAAAACTCGCTGCTTCCATTGCAATAATTACCGCTCAGACTCTGCATGGAATATAGGCACGTTCCACACATGTGCGCTTATATAAAGTGCATCGCTGCTGTGTGCAGTCCTGTGTTTTCATTTATTTATGTCATCTGAATCAGCAAACAAGGGATTCCACTCTAGGCATAAATATCCATTGACGACAATGAGTATGTCCATCACGTAAGAGTGTTACCAAACGTTAGCTGATCAATACAGATGAATGACTTGTGTGTGCCAATACTGTGCCTTTGCCCGGGAATAAAATATAATTCACTCACAGGGAACAAATTCTATTATTTACGCCTTCCCAGGAATGCTGTGCCATAGCATTTATTTTATTATATATTACTGTATTTATATAGTACCAACAATTTGTGCAGCACTTTACATATATTTTATTGTATATTTACATTCTAATGTCCGGACCTCACATTTGTTCATATACATGCTAGGGCCAATGGTGGTGATGGAGCTGAAGCAAGGGCTTCTCTTGCACCTTTTGTGCAACAACCCTGATAGTGGCACAATGGCTGATATTGCAGCCAACACCTGAAGGTAGGAGCGTAGCCAGGACATAAAACACAGGCTGTCAAGAGCTGGGCAACAAGGCACCAATCAGAAAGCAAAGACAGCATCAGGATACAGGCTGAGGTCAGCAACAGAAGGGCAGGGAGGTACAGGAACATAGGGCAAGGGCAGTCAGGAAAAGTGTTACTCTGAAGTACAACCCCCCCCAGGTTACCACGACACCAGGAGCCAGTTCCGATAGTCACAAAGGCCACCAGCACAGTCTATGCCAAACTCAATAGTGGAACTACCAGGGTCACAGCAGTCGCACTTGCGGTCCCGGGCATAGTGGTACACTGTAGGGAGGGGGGAGCGCCAGCTGAGCTGAGCACTCACTGTTATGTTACTGGCACATCGCTCAGCCCCGTTCCTCCAAGCAGATCCATGTTGGGAAGGAGGAACCTGCAGTGGAAGAGAAAGTCAGTTGATCAGCTGACCGGCCAGTGGAGTGAAGGGGGAGGAGCTCTCCCCTGTGTAAGGAGGTGTGCAGAGAGTGTCCCCATGTCAGGAGAGGCCTGACTCTTGATTACTGGAGGCACTGTGAGTCCAGACTGAGAGCATTGAGCATGGAGGGGGATCGACTGACACTGAGAGAAGGTGAGTGCCAGTGTCACCATCCCATCCCCCCACCATCCCTCTGCCCCCAATCCCATCCCCCACCACGATCCCTCTGCCCCTGATCCCATCCATGCCACCATCCCTCTGCCCCTGATCCCATCCCCCACCACCCCTCTGCCCCTGATCCCATCCCCCACCATCCCTTTACTATTGATTCCATTCCTCTGCCACTGACCCCATCCCCCACCACCATCCCTCTGCCACTGATCCCACCCCCCCACCACCACCCCTCTGCCACTGATCCCATCCCCCCCCCCACCACCACCACCCCTCTGCCACTGATCCTATCCCCCCCCCCACCACCACCCCTCTGCCACTGATCCCATCCCCCCACCACCATCCCTCTGCCACTGATCCCATCCCCCCACCACTGCCGCTGATCCCACCACCACCACTGATCCCATCCCCCCTCCCACCACCATCACTACTGCCATTGATCCCAAGGGGGCACTCAGGAGGATGTAAGGGGGCACTCTGGAGGTAGTGTTTTAGTACCTCCAAAGTGCCCTCTTATATCTTCCAAAATGCTCCTAGTAATAGTAAGGTCAGTGGCAGAACTACCAGGGTCTCAAAGGTCGCACTTGCGACTGGGCCCTGGCATTCCACCACCATGTGGGGGTCTCAAGACGGCAGAAGGGGGCCCACTGCAGAACATGAGAAAGGAGGTTGGGGGTAGGGGCCTTCATGGTTTCTTGCACCGGAGCCCTGAAGGTTACGCCTCTAGCCAAACTCCAAAGGGAGAAATAGGAACTGGTCACCATATACAAGCCTCAGGATGAACTTGATTGTTTCCAACAACAGACTCATCTATCAGAGTATGCAAGCCCTCTAACGCTATTTACATGGTCAGGAGCTTACTTCTGACTCAGCATATAAGTAAGCTCTTGATCGAGTGAAACGCGTTGGAGATTTTGCATACCCTGATGGGTTAGTATGTGTGCTGGAAGACACAAATGCAGTAGGTTGTTCCTAAGGCTTTTATATGGTGAGCGGTTCCTTTTCCTTCTTTGAAGTTGGGCATAGACTGTGCTGATAGGGCAATGTCAGTGTCAGGATACAGTCCAAGATCAGTTAACAAGAGAGCAGCATGATACAAAATCAGAAAACGTAGAACAGAGTCCAAAACACAGGTCACAACAGGCAGGCAAGAATACAGAAAGAGACAGGTCAAAGGCAAGCTGGGTCATACATGAGAAGGTAGAAGTAGCATGTTCATCTGTTCATGTCCGTTTTAACTGGCATTAATACCAGTGCTGAGCGTAGGTGCGCGCCTATGCGTACACTGATTAGCTGCATGCCTGCTACTGCACATTTGTATTGATTTTATGCACAGAAACATGTACAATGCAAGCACAGGGAGAATGTGCAACTGCGTGCAGGTAATGTCATGGTTGGCCCTGGTACTGAAAGGCAAAAGTGCATTGTTTTGTATAAAACAATAATGATGTTTAAAGCACAACTCCAAAAAGATATAAAAATACCAATTGATGTATTTCATAAAAAAATTATTCAATGTATTTTTAGGGACCATGAGTGTAAAGTACCTGTTATCAGCTGCCTGTGGTCTCCTGCACAGCAGCACTTAGGGTCCATTCACACCAGCTACCGGATAACAACGCAGTGGCTGATGTGCAGTGTAATCCGTGCAGATGCACTGATCATGGTGTATCGCACTGTTCACTTCTTTTTTAGCAAACTTTATTGAAATTGTCACATTGGGGGTGCTTTACTAAAACTTGAGAGTGCAAAATCTGGTGCAGCTGTGCATGGTAGCCAATCAGCTTTTAACTTCAGCTTGTTCAATTAAGCTTTGACAAAAAGCCTGGAAGCTGATTGGTTTCTCCAGATTTTGCACTCTCGAATTTTAGTAACACTAAGGCCGCGTACACACGAAGGGACAATCCCGCGGGATTATCCTCTGGACTGAAGTCCAGAGGATAATCCCCTCGTGTGTGGGCGCCGGCGGACTTTTTGGCGCCAAAGTACGGCGGACTAAAGTTTCAGGTTTTGTTCTCAAATTATCCGCTGGACTTGGAAGTCCAGCGGACAATCCCGCCGTTAGTGGGCAAGTCCGCGGGACTTTTGAAATGAACGGACTTGCCGCTCATCGGCAAGTCCGTTCATTTAGCACGTGACTTCAGGTTACGTAGCTAGCGTAGGCAGTTACTGCCGCCGCGCTAGCTCCGTGACCTGGCATGGATTTAAAGGGAATCCCCACGCCGAAAAAACGGCGTGGGGGTTCCCCCCAAATCCATGTCAGACCCTCATCCGAGCACGCAGCCTGGCAGGCCAGGAAAGGGGTGGGGACGAACGAGCGCCCCCCCCCCTCCTGAGCCGTACCAGGCCGCGTGCCCTCAACATGGGGGGTGCCCTGGGGAAAGGGGGGCCGTGCGGCCCCCCACCCCAAAGCACCTTGTCCCCATGTTGATGAGGACAAGGGCCTCTTCCCGACAACCCTGGCCGTTGGTTGTCGGGGTCTGCGGGCGGGGGCTTATCGGAATCTGGGAACCCCCTTTAATAAGGGGGCCCCCAGATCCCGGCCCCCCACCCTATGTGAATGAGTATGGGGTACGATGTACCCCTACCCATTCACCTAAGGTGTAAAATGTAAAGTAAAAAAAAACACCCACACTTTTGAAAAAATAGTTTATTGCACTGCTCCGGGGTCTTCTTCCGTCTTGGGGGTCTTCTCGCCGGACTCCCCCGCCATTTACCAAGCTCTTTTACCGAGCGAGGGGAGTCCGGCTACCTTCTTCGTCGTCGCCGCCGTCTGGGGGTCTCGATCCGCCTTCGGGGGTCTTCTTCCGTCTTGGGGGTCTTCTCGCCGGACTCCTCCCCTCTCTTCTGCTCTTTTACCTAGCTCTTTCACGAGGGGAGGTGTCCGGCTACCTTCTTCGTCGTCGCCGCCGTCGTCTGGGGGTCTCGATCCGCCTTCGGGGGTCTTCCGGGGGTCTCTTCTGTTCTTGCGGCGGTCGTCGTCTTCCGCGCCGCCGGCGCCTTGTCCTTCTTCTTGTCCTTCTTGTTCTTCTTGTTCTTCTTCTTCTTCCGATGTTGACCCGACGCTCTCTCTGCCCGGAATGCCTGTGCCGCTCTGAGCTCGGACTTATATAGGGACAAGGGGACAGGGTCACATGTTCATGTCACATGGTGACCCCGCCCCCTTGCGATGTCACAGTCCCAGCATCCTCCGGGACTGTGACAACACAAGGGGGCGGGGTCACCATGTGACATGTGCATGTGACCCTGTCCCCTTGTCCCTATATAAGTCCGAGCTCAGAGCGGCACAGGCATTCCGGGCAGAGAGAGCGTCGGGTCAACATCGGAAGAAGAAGAAGAACAAGAAGAACAAGAAGGACAAGAAGAAGGACAAGGCGCCGGCGGCGCGGAAGACGACGACCGCCGCAAGAACAGAAGAGACCCCCGGAAGACCCCCGAAGGCGGATCGAGACCCCCAGACGACGGCGGCGACGACGAAGAAGGTAGCCGGACACCTCCCCTCGTGAAAGAGCTAGGTAAAAGAGCAGAAGAGAGGGGAGGAGTCCGGCGAGAAGACCCCCAAGACGGAAGAAGACCCCCGAAGGCGGATCGAGACCCCCAGACGGCGGCGACGACGAAGAAGGTAGCCGGACTTCCCCCGCTCGGTAAAAGAGCTTGGTAAATGGCGGGGGAGTCCGGCGAGAAGACCCCCAAGACGGAAGAAGACCCCCGGAGCAGTGCAATAAACTATTTTTTCAAATGTGTGGGTGTTTTTTTTTACTTTACATTTTACACCTTAGGTGAATGGGTAGGGGTACATCGTACCCCATATTCATTCACATAGGGTGGGGGGCCGGTATCTGGGGGCCCCCTTATTAAAGGGGGTTCCCAGATTCCGATAAGCCCCCGCCCGCAGACCCCGACAACCAACGGCCAGGGTTGTCGGGAAGAGGCCCTTGTCCTCATCAACATGGGGACAAGGTGCTTTGGGGGGGGGGGGGCCGCACGGCCCCCCTTTCCCCAGGGCACCCCCCATGTTGAGGGCACGCGGCCTGGTACGGCTCAGGAGGGGGGGGGGCGCTCGTTCGTCCCCACCCCTTTCCTGGCCTGCCAGGCTGCGTGCTCGGATGAGGGTCTGACATGGATTTGGGGGAACCCCCACGCCGTTTTTTCGGCGTGGGGATTCCCTTTAAATCCATGCCAGCTTGCGGAGCTAGCGCGGCGGCATTTACTGCCTACGCTAGCTACGTAACCTGAAGTTACGTTCGAAATGAACGGACTGCTCCGTGTGTGGGCAAGTCCGTTCATTTTCAAAAGTCCCGCGGACTTTTGGCCGGCGGATTATCCGCTGGACAAGTCCGTGCATGTGTGGGCAAGTCCACACCCTCGGAAAGTCCAGCGGACCTAGCCGGAAAGTCCAGCGGATTGTCCGCTGGACTTAGGTCCGCCGGCAAAAGTCCGTACGTGTGTACGAGGCATAAAGTGACACTTTGTTATGTTCTATTGGCCACCATGGAGAAAGGCGGTGGATTGCCTTGCACTGCGCTGCACTGAAAAAAGGTACTTTTTTTTAAACAAACACCTCCTCCTAAACACCACCGCAAAATAGTGGTGTGAATTGGGCACATCAAGGTGAATAGAAAGTTCTGGACAGCCACACTCGTGTGAAATTTCTCGTGCCTTTATTGAAACATCGGGATCACATAGTACAAGCCACAGCAAAGAAATACAGGAACAAGCTGACGCGTTTCACACTAAACAAAGTGCTTACTCAATGTGAATCGGGCACACAGGAGACAAAGCATTTTGCCTTGTCTTGCGGTGGGACTCTGCTGGAATAGCTGCCCAATGCAGTCCCACACTTTAGCGGCCTGGGACACCTTTGGGTGCCCCAAGGAGAGTAGTAATGCGGTGCGCATAGCATGCCGCAGAAAACATTGGGTGTGGCCAAATTGCTCTTGCTGACATCATCGCCCTGTCCCCCCAGTGATGCCAAACCTGTCCCTAGACAGCCGCTCGCAGCTCCCAGACGGCAACAGATTTGTGTGTAATTATCTTGGTTACTTGGGGAACCAAAGCCCTGTCTAAATAATGTGTCCAGGTTTCAGTCCGCCTGAAACTCAGACACATGATTCAAAACCTGGACTGTCCGGGCAGGTGGCAACCCTATTCATTATTGTTCTGCTGACCTTTACTTTCCAATGGGGGGGGGGGGGGGGGGGTTGGTTTCACCTGTACACTCATTAGAACTAATGAAGCTACTTGGATGAGAGGTCAAATGTTTTCAGCATTACAGAATTAGTCAAGCTGAATGTGACTAGTTACCACAAGCTATACAGTACTATGACATAAATGTGGACCTTCAAAGACAATGCAGCCTTGTAATGCCACAAATATGCATAACTAGGAGCATTGCAATTCACCTGTAAGGGTTTCTAAGGTGCAGCTTACCTAAAATAAATCAAAGTGTTCATTCCACAGATCCCTCTCCTACCTATTTCAGTTATGAAGCATGATCTTCACAGGGTTAGGGTTACAACGGAATTCAGAATTTTACTGGTAACAATGACAGTCACGTATTAGGAGAATGTGCAGTATTTGTGAAGCAGCCTTTCACTTTTCAACTGACATCTGATCCATAGCTTCTAACATAACAAATACCCCCTTTACAGGTTTCCGTCATATGCTTTAATGAACCATTTCGCTACGCACTATTTGCACTGACACTGACTATATATCAATCCCAACATATCATTCAAGGAAAAAAATCACCTTTCCTTTAAAAATAGGACTTTTGTTTCCAAGTGGAAATATTTTTAAAAATGTTGAGCATGCATTCTCATCAGCATGTAACAATTCAGAAGGTCGAACAATGGAAAAAAAAAAAGCTCTCAGCTGTATTGTTGGCTAGTATAAGTGGGCAAGTGCAGACATTATATTTTGAGGATATATCAGACATTGGACTGAATAATAGCTGTGCTCCTACTGCAAGCCAATAACACAGATGAGCTAAAGAGGAACTGAACTCTGGAAGCTGTGCCCAAAAAAGACAGGCAGAGGACAACGAATCAGTCACCAGTAATGCCTATGATCTCCCTGTAACAGTTTTTTTCTCCATTACTGACTTACCATGTCTCTGTATGGAGGTTGACCATCTTGGCAGGACTTTGCTTTCTCATATCTGAACCTCCAGCTAGGAGAACAGTGAAGAATGGCACAGTAGTTACTTTACCAAATCTCACTCCAGATCTCCTGAGACTAGTAGGCCGAGGAAGCAGTGAAGATATACAGTACGATGCCATACTAGTACCTAGGCACAATGACATACCAGGAAGTGGTCTGATTTTTTTCAGGAGCAATTCCATACAAAAGGTAGATTTTTTGGGGTACTGCCTAGGCAAGATTAACATCTCTAGATGTTCCCTACGTAACAGGATGGGTAATTGCCAAATGGTCCAACAGAGAGTAACTGTAACTCGCAGTTTACTAAACAGGTGCAAAGTTAGAATCAATAATGCAAACCAGGGTCAGAATGGCAAAGAGTGAATTTCATTTTAGGTGCATTAGCATTGAGAGAGTAAATAAAAAATCTCAATAACCATAAGATTTGAAGCTGTGCTGAGTAATCTAAAACCATGGATTATTTTATATAAAAAAAAATTTTTTGTTGTTTTGTTTTTTAGGTCATCCAAATATGGGTGGGCCAATGCAGAGAATGAGTGGCCCCAGGGGAATGGTTCCTCTAAAGCTGGGTCTTTTGGAGAAGCTGTGTGCTACTAGGCTCACCTCTGACACTGCTGGCTGTATGCCAGTTCTGACAATAGATGACTTGCAGATCACTTCCTAGCTACCTCTGCCTCATCAGGTGTGACCTATCTGAGCTGGTTTTCTGGGGACCATTATCACAAAAAATGAAAGTTTTTTTAAATCAGAAAAAAAGTTTTATTGTGTCATTCGTGGTGAATTACAAGTTGCATAAAGAAAGCAAAAAGAAATATGAAAAAGCAAACAATTCACATATCCAAAAATGCAGAATGTAAATCAATAAAGTGAAACCATGACACAACATAAAGTACATTGACATATCTTGAAAATAAAGGAAAATGAATCTGTGCCAAGTGGGCAAGGTTACACCCCCCCCCCCCCACGCTACACAGCAAAACTAAGGGCCAACGGGCCAAACAGAAAATATGAGTGCTCATAATCTACCTGCTCACGTGGGATTTCCCCCTCTTCTATCATAAAGTGAGTACAGAGGCTAAGTGTACCTGATAAGACCGATAAGACTCTGTGCTTATGCTTTTCAAAAGGGTTTGAGTCAGCTTTACGCCTGACCGTTATTTTTCATACCTGTAGCCGCCGATGTAAAACCAGTTGCGGAGGTGCTAACCCTGGAGTTTCCAACCAGGCCTGCCATATGGTGTAAAATTTGCAAGTTGCATTTCTATGCTGATATGTAAGGTGTTCCCTGACAAGGATGTAATTAACCTGTTCCACCCATTGTTTTTTGTGGGGGCGTGTGGGCAGAGCCAGAATCTGGCCACCAGCTTTCTGGCAAGGTATAATAGTCTGATCACTGCTATAGTGGTAGGTGAGGGATATATTTCTTCATCAATAGCTCCTAATACACAAACCATGGGGTCCAACAGGACCCTAACTTGTTAGACTGTGGAGGTAGCTTCCATTATTTCAGCCCATTATCGGTGTAGATTAAATGGATTAGAGATCCCTCCTCCCTATTGCATTTGGGGCACAGAGGAGAATCCCTCCTTCCCCAATGATGTAATTGAATGGATGTATGGTAAGCCCTATGTAACAAGAATAACTGTGACTCCCTGTGATTGGAGCAGAGATCAGCATTCACTAGCTGACAGCCACGCCCCCCCACAGTAAGAAACACACCCCTAGGCATACTTAACCCCTACACTGCCACCTAGTGGTTAACCCCTTCACTGCCAGTGTCATTTATACAGGAATCAATGCATTTAAATAGCATTGATTGCTGTATAAATGACAATGGTGTCAAAAATGTCCGATGTGTCCGCCATAATGTCGCAGTCACAATAAAAATCGCTGATCGCCGCCTTTACTAATAAAAAAAAATTATTAATAAAAATGCTATAAAACTATCCCCTATCTTTTAAACGCTATAACTTCTGCGCAAACCAATCAATAATCGCTTATTGCGATTTTTTTTACCAAAAATATGTAGAAGAATACGTATCGGCCTAAACTGAGGAAAAAAAAATGTTTTTTTTATATATTTTTGGGGGATATTTATTATAGTAAAGAATAAAAAAGAATGCGTTTTTTTTCAAAATTGACATTTTTTTTGTTTATAGCGCAAAAAATAAAAACCGCAGGGGCGATCAAATACCACCAAAGGAAAGCTCTATTTGTGGGAACAAAATTACGTCAATTTTGTTTGGGAGCCACGTCGCACGACCGCGCAATTGTCAGTTAAAGCGACGCAGTGCCGAATCGCAAAAAGGGGCCTGGTCCTTTGGCTGCAAATTGATCCGGTCTGAAAGTGGTTAAAGTGGAAGGCCACCCTAAAAAAAAAAAGAGCATTAATATTCTTAAAAAAAAAAAACATTTTTTTTTACCTTACCAGAAATCCCTGCTGCTAGACAGTCTTCCTAATCTGCCTCCTTCCTACTCTGCGGTGATCTTCGGTCTTCTCTCCTCCTCCGCGTTGTCTTCTGGGTAATGGGGTGCGCTGTGTTTTGGGAACTGTGTGTTCCCTAACACAGCGCGTCCCATTCACAAAGCATAGCGCGACCCGCGCATGTGCAGTAGGAAACGGGCAGTGAAGCCGCAAGGCTCCACTGCCTGTTTCCCTTAGTGAGGATGGCGGCGCTGGGACCTGAAAGCCGAGGGACATGTCGGCCTCGGCTGCTGACATCACGGGTGCCCTGGAAAGGTAAGTCTCCTTATTAAAAGTCAGCAGCTACTTTTTTTTTAGCTGCTGACCTTTAAAAAAAAAATTTAACCGCTGAAACACCACTTGTAATAAAACCATTACATTTGCTTTTTGGATTTTGAGCATAAAATTGCTATTTGCAATTGTCCTGCTGTCCTCTAATACACCAATATACTGTGTATCTAAAGAATGCTCATCGCCCCTCCCCTACCACATGCAGCCATATATTTATTTATAAGAGTTTAGTTGGAGTGCACCAAGACTAACAATTTGTTTTCCCAACATAAAAAAATATTAAGTGGGGGGCTTTATATAAATAAATGATTGGTGAGAGGTCTATTTTCTAATGTAGGGATGGATAAGTCACATGAAGGACAGTAATAAAACACATCCTTGGCTGGCTCTCTACCATGGTAGAAAGACAGGTAAATAAATATATGTTTAATCGTATAGTAGAGGATGTGTTGGCCACAAACAAACTGCTATAGGATTTATTAATGCAGCTGTAAGTAATGTTATTTCCAGAAAACACAATAACATAGATACATCTACAAAATGAAAGTGGAGGTGTAGGCCAGTGGTTCTCAACCTCAGTCCTCAAGTACCCCCAACAGGCCATGTTTTGGGAATTTCTCTTCGATAAAATAACTGTCCAAAATAACAAGCCATTGACTGATTTAAAGCACCTGTGCAAGATAAAGGAAAACCTGCAAACATGGCCTGTTGGGGGTACTTGAGGACTGAGTTTGAGGACCACTGGTGTAGGCAAACAGCTACATTCATAGTTGTCATACATTTGTCTACAAGCGGAATTCTGGGCTTTACCCAACTAGTCTTAAAAAGGTCCTCCCTCCCCCTTAACATCTACACTAACTAACCTTTGTAAAAAAAAGATGTGTATATTTTAATATTTTTAGGCTGCTCTGGTCATGTGAGCTCCCTTGTAAAAAACGGTGGATGCTGCAGGGGAGAGAAGAGAAAGTTCAATGTCTGGTTATGCTCCTACAGCATTGTGGGCGCTCCCTCCTCGCCCCTGCAGTTGCCACTGGCTGACACAGGGGAGCCAGATCATGTGACCAAACTGGAGTGGCCTGAAAATAGGTAAGAATATACATCTTTCTTACACAGGTTAGTGAGTATAGGTGTTAGGAGGGGAGGGAGCATTTTTAGAATTATTTAGGTGAATCTCCGAATTCTACTTTAACATAAGATAAGACATACTTATACTTTCATATAGATGTAACATATTTGGGTCCGTGCCCTCTCTTTTTATATCTGCATTTAAAGCAGAACATTTTCAGTGCAGTGTTGTCCTTGATTCAGATATTTACCCTCCCAGCAGATCCAGGAAGGTCCTGCTGCTCTGATCCACTGTTTAGGTGAAGTGGCCTGGGTCCCATGCTGCCATCTTGGTTCTTCTCAGGCATCGGTAGCCAGCTGCCTCTTCCAGGTTCAGGTAGCCAGTCTATGATGCAGAGCCCCAGCCCCACTCACCAGCTGCTTTGAATCCCTATTCCTGCAGCTTCCTGGAATATATGATGTGGTATCCCAAGAGGTTGAGGGAGCAGGAACATGTCAATCTCACCTTTTTGGGCTATTGGTCCTGCATTGTACTTGATTACATCAGTTTTTCAACCACTAGCTGGAGTGCCTAAAAGAAGAGGCCTTGAGGAACAGGTCACATAGTGTGAAGGAATCCTGAATCAAAGAATAAGTATTACACCTTATTCCTCGACCCCTAGACTTAGCAAGCATTTAACCTTTCCACTGGAGGGGAGGGGAGGGGGGATTTTCCGGGTGTTTTTCTGTTGCCAGAGTTCAGCTTTAATTTATGCAAGGTTCTGTCTTAAAATTGTGCGTTTTGATTATGAATGGGGCAGTTTACATTCCTGAGTATTTACTGTTATTCAGCCGAATGATAAGAATTTTTCAGTGATAGTGAAAGTCCCTTCATACCAGTCACAGAATGACTAGGGGAATGTTATAATTCCTTTCATAGTTTGTCATTGCTCTTGTGGTGAAGGATTGTGAGAAAGGAGATACTGTCATTTCTTGCATAGTTCTCATTCTGAAACTATTTCCGTTACAGGTTGTCCTTTTCTATAAATATATATAAATATATATAAATCAAAACCCATTAAAGCGATCCATTTTATCATTTTATGTTATAGAAATATCTGTTTAGCACTGCACCCCGAGCCCACTTACTTGTGACATTAGTGAATCAACATTCGCTATTGTCTTCCTGCTTCTCCTCTTGGCCAATCCGGTCAGGAAGCAGGTCCTAAGACCAGATTGGCCAGGAGGAGAAGCCAGTAAAGCTGTCCATGACCTGGAAGGGGTAAGTGCAGGGCTGGCTGGAGGTCGAGCAGGCTGGCTGGCGGGCGGGGAGGGTGGAGGGTGTGTTTGCCACCCCCCCAAAAAAATGGAGCACCATCCGCCACTGCTATCTATCTATCTATCTATTAGAAGTTCTCATGTCTCATACACAAAGGGAAAGTTTCATAAATGTAGGTTGTCTTTACAGAATTTACATTGCTGCATTTTAACGGGCAGCTGAGACAGAACAATTTAGCTTATTTGTTTGTTCACCAATGTTTAGCATCAGATACACCTCATTTATCAAAATGTTATCTCTCACCAGCCATCAAGCAGTAGTATATTGATGCAAAGGCTTTGCTCTGCTTACCAACAGCAGCTGGTCATGTGACCAAATGCCCAGTTATTGGTTACAATATCTCAGATGAAGGGTATGTAAAGAGTCCCTGATTTACTCTTAGTGCTTTGGGATCAAATCATACAGTCTCTCAGATCTATCAACAACTGTAGGTTGAGCACCAATCTCTTTGGATATGAATTGAATGGATTGTTTAGGTCAGGGGGCTCGAACTGGCGGCCCTCCAGCTGTTGCAAAACTACAAGTCCCATCATGCCTCTGCCTGTGGGAGTCATGCTTATAACTGTCAGCCTTGCAATGCCTCATGGGACTTGTAGTTTCACAACAGCTGGAGGGCCACCAGTTTGAGACCCCTGGTTTAGGTAAACCCTTGTACTACATAGTTGCTGGTAAAGTTATTATTGTAGTGGCACAGAATGGTGGTGATGGTTGGGGTTATTATTAAATAGGTTTGCTTTAACTATACTGTACTTAGCACCTCCCCAGCAGGCTCCCTTGATGCCCCAACATCTTCACCCAGTCTTCTAATGGGTTTGAGATCTTTGGCCATCTTGATTGACGTAACTATCATGCATGCCCAGGAATTCATTATTCCCAGAAGATGACGAAATTGTATACTGAGCTGTGCTAGGGCTACACACCGCAATCAGATTTTTTATGAATGGAATAGGCTCCGATGGCAGTAGTGAGACACAATGTAACAGGGGGCAGATAGTGATACCCACTCTCCATTATAAATGAGCTTCTGTGACATCATACTATACTTAACAAATTCAATAAGAAGGTTATTTTTTTCACTCTGCTACCTCTAGACGGCGAAACAGTATCTGACTCGGCAAACCCACAGGAAAGATCAATAGCTTGATGGCCATTAAATGTGTTTATACTGAGCGCAATGCTGGGCAGGAAGTAAGAGTTGGTGGATTTAATTAAACCTGAAGGACACTGCGCTCCAACTTTCTTAAAGGATATCCAATTTCCACACACCCAAAACATAGGAAATGAGTGTTGCATACTCTTCAGGAGGGTCTCATGTCAAGAATGTCCCAAATGACAAGCTTAGAAGAGCTAATGAATAAGATGTACTGTAAAATGCCTGGGAGTGGACAGCCAAGCATCCATTAAAGTTTACCGTGAAGCAATCTCTGCTACACACATTTAAGTATCAGTTGCAAGGCTCTTTGATTGCTTTAGCTTCCTGCTCAGGGAATACTGTACAGGCCCAGACAGTACAGTAAGTGAATGATGAACTTTACACCTATTGGGTTTGTGTTTATTGTCTTACAGCCAACTCAAATACTCTACAGATAAAATGTTATTCTACCCAGAGTGTTATCTTTATTGCATTCCCACCATAACTGTGGCCAGTGTAAGGCCAGAACATTTATCAGTAGAAATTCTTTGTAATCTGATTGGGTAACGATCCACCGAGTAGAGTTCTGCTCTTAGGTATTTTAGTTCTGATCTTAGTTATTTGTGGCCCACCAACTTTTTTTAAAATTTCATTTTAACAAGGCCTGGATTAACAACGTAAAGTAGACTTAAACCCTAAGAACTCATTTGTAGGGGTAGCAAAACCGTCAAACACAACCATTTAATGGAATAGGCACAGTGGGTAAGTATTTTGAGGGTTAAAACAAGCAGTGAGGCAACATATCACCTGCTAACAGCCTGACAAATGTTTACTAAAACTAACATAAATACACCAACCATCATTAAATGGGGGAATCCACACTGTTCTTCCCACTCATAGATGGCCTTTAAGACTATGAGATTACGGTAAATGATAGGATGAGTGAATGTGCCTATTCCAGTTTGACCCTCTCTTTGATCAATTAATTTGCTTATCTCCGGAAATAGATATCCTCAGACAGGATGTTAAATAAATTATCTCTTCACTGTCCTATATAACAAGAGAGAGTCAGTTTATTTTTTACTGCTTGATTTCTCTCTACTTCCTGTCCCAAAATCACCGATTGAGGAGCACCTAGTACAAACGTTCATTTCACTTAGAGGTCTTTGGAAATGTTTATTGATTCAGAACATCAAGTCATTTAAAACCAGCCATCTGAACCAATAAACATTTCCAAAGACCTCTGAGTAATATGAACTATTTTACTAGGTGCTTCTCAATACCTACCCCAGATTAATAATCTTCTGAGCACTCTTTTTGGAGTAATCAGGGAGATAGCAGCCTAGAACCAGAACAAGGTCCACCTACACTATACCTTCATTACCTATCAGCTCCTTTGAAGTAAAATGCTGTAGCACCCTCCTAGAATAGGATGCTAGGTAAATTTACTTTTGGCTCCATCTGTAATCAAGGGAGCAGTAGCAGTAGGGAACAGCCTGGTCTGTTCAGGGTTTTCGCAGGGTGGGAGTTTGATTGCTTCTCCCTGCCTCTGGATGAAGCCTCCAGAGCTTAGGGTGTGAGATTCAAAATGACTAGCCTTAATATGTATCATGTTCCAGCCAGTCCCTGTAGAGGAGTGTCCAGAAGGGGGCTGGAATGGTGATTAACAGTCTGAAGCACTGGAGACCGGGGTTCCATCTGCTCAGGAGGAGGAGAGGGGGGGTTTTGGGACTTTGAGTGAGGCACATATGTGGTGTGCCTCCATCTCTGATTCAAAAGTAGGGATGAGCCGAACACCCCCCCGTTCGGCTCGCACCAGAACCCGCGAACGGACCTAAAGTCCGTGCGAGCTTTAGAACCCTATTAGTTATAATGGATGCGAACGTTCGAAATTAAAAGTGCTCATTTTAAAGGCTAATATGCATGTTAATGTCATAAAAAGTGTTTGGGGACCTGGGTCCTGCCCCAGGGGACATGTATCAATGCAAATTCTTTTTAAAAAAACGGCCGTTTTTTCAGGAGCAGTGATTTTAATAATGCTTAAATTGAAACAATAAAAGTGTAATATTCCTTTAAATTTCGTACCTGGGGGGTGTCTATAGTATGCCTGTGAAGGGGCGCATGTTTCCCGTGTTTAGAACTGTCTCTGCGCAAAGTGTCATTTTTGAAAGTAAAAAAGCTATTTAAAAATCACTCGCGGCTAATGTTAATTCACGGCTCCCGTAACACAGAGAACAGTGATTCATTGAAACTCATTCATAAAAAAAAGTCATTGATAAAAAATAAAAAAAATGAAAAAAAAAAAAAGCGTAGGGGTCCCCCCAAATTCAATAACCAGGCCCTTCAGGTCTGGGATGGATATTAAGGGAAACCCCAGCCAAAAAAAATAAAAAAAAATGGCGTAGGGTCCCCCTCAAAATCCATACCAGACCCTTGAGGTCTGGTATGGATTTTAAGGGGAACCCTAGCCAAAAAAAATGGCGTGGGGTCCCCCTCAAAATCCATACCAGACCCTTATCCGAGCACGCAACCTGGCAGGCCGCAGGAAAAGAGGGGGGGACGAGAGCGGCCCCCCCTCTCGCCTGAACCGTACCAGGCCACATGCCCTCAACATTGGGAGGATGCTTTGGGGGTCTAAGACCCCTAAAGCACCTTGTCCCCATGTTGATGCGGACAAGGGCCTCTTCCCCACAACCGTGCCCGGTGGTTGTGGGGGTCTGCGGGCGGGGGGCTTGTCGGAATCTGGAAGCCCCCTTTAACAAGGGGACCCCCAGATCCCGGCCCCCCCCCCTGTGTGAAATGGTAAGGGGGTACAAATGTACCCCTACCATTTTCACCAAAAAAGTGGCAAAAATTGTAAAAATGACAGGAGACAGTCTTTGACAATTCCTTTATTAAAATCTTCTTTCTTCTTTCTTCATCTTCTCCTTCCTTCATCTTCTTCCATCTTCTTCTTCCATTTTCTTCTTCCTCCGATCCGCTTCTTCTTGTGCTGGTCTTCTCGTCCTTCTCGTCCGGCATCTTCTTCCGTCGGCGTCGGCGTCGGTGTCGGTGTCTTCTTGGGCCGCTCCGCGCAATGGGAGGCTCCCGCTGTGTGAGGCTCCGCTCCATCTGACAGGTCTTTTAAAACGGAGGGCACCTGGTGACCCCGCCCCCCTCTGACGTCATGGGGAAAGCCATCATGGAATTCCCCATGACGTCCCTGTGCGTCAGAGGGGGCGGGGTCACCAGGTGCCCTCCATTATAAAAGACCTGTCAGACGGAGCGGAGCCTCACACAGCGGGAGCCTCCCATTGCGCGGAGCGGCCCAAGAAGAGACAGAGACACCGACGCCGACGCCGACGGAAGAAGATGCCGGACGAGAAGGACGAGAAGACCAGCGCAAGAAGAAGCGGATCGGAGGAAGAAGAAGATGGAAGAAGATGAAGGAAGGAGAAGATGAAGAAACCGAAGGATGAAGAAAGAAGAAAGAAGATTTTAATAAAGGAATTGTCAAAGACTGTCTCCTGTCATTTTTTTACCATTTTTGCCACTTTTTTGGTGAAATGGTAGGGGTACTTTTGTACCCCTTACCATTTCACACAGGGGGGGGGGGGGGCCGGGATCTGGGGGTCCCCTTGTTAAAGGGGGCTTCCAGATTCCGATAAGCCCCCCGCCTGCAGACCCCCACAACCACCGGGCACGGTTGTGGGGAAGAGGCCCTTGTCCTCATCAACATGGGGACAAGGTGCTTTAGGGGTCTTAGACCCCCAAAGCATCCTCCCAATGTTGAGGGCATGTGGCCTGGTACGGTTCAGGCGAGAGGGGGGGCCGCTCTCGTCCCCCCCTCTTTTCCTGCGGCCTGCCAGGTTGCGTGCTCAGATAAGGGTCTGGTATGGATTTTGAGGGGGACCCCACGCCATTTTTTTTGGCTAGGGTTCCCCTTAAAATCCATACCAGACCTCAAGGGTCTGGTATGGATTTTGAGGGGGACCCTACGCCATTTTTTTTTATTTTTTTTGGCTGGGGTTCCCCTTAATATCCATCCCAGACCTGAAGGGCCTGGTTATTGAATTTGGGGGACCCCTACGCTTTTTTTTTGTTTTTTATTAATGAATAACAGTTCTCTGTGTTACAGGAGCCATCAATTCATTAGCCGCGAGTGATTTTAAATAGCTTTTTTCCTGCAAAAATGACACTTTTTTGCAGGGAAAGTTCTAAGCACAGGAAACCTGCCCCCTTCACAGGCCACCTATAGACACCCCCCAGATGTGATACTGCAATGCTGTTCTAACAGCATGCACACACATATCCCCAGAAATAAAGCACATATTGTCAGCAGCACACTAACACGCTGACACGCTGACACTGACTGAAACATAATATGCGAGGCCGCCGGCGCGGCGGCCTCTTATACCGTGGGGCGTGTACTAAAGCCCCTGAGCTATAATTGGCTACAGGCATCCTGCCTGTAGCCAATTATGGCTCTCCTCGCTGCCGGCGCTGTGATTGGCCAAGCATGCGGGGTCACAGTGCATGCTTGGCCAATCATCAGCCAGCATTGCACTGCGCGGGCCGCAATGCATTGCGGGGCCGTTCGCATCACACGAATTTGATGCGAGCGGCCCCAATAGTTCTGGGCTCGCCGAGCGAGCGAACACCCGGTGCTCGATTCGAACATGGGTTCGAATCGAACACCGGGCTCATCCTTATTCAAAAGTAAACTGGGAAGGTTGGGACTTTAAATGAGGCCATGAACATAGTGGAGGTAACTTGGATAAAAGTACATATTTATTGATCATAGTGGGATGCATAAAACATGTCAATGACAGAAACCACATATAGAAAAGACATTGTAAATACTTATGAAATTATATTTATTACAAACACATGTGTATGTGCGTATGTAATACGGACATCAAGGGTACATCAAATATATATCAACTTGGCGCCACATAGTGGTCTCAATTGATGGATTATACATTAAAAAAAATGTCATATATGTACAGGAATCTGGTGCGGTGTCTGGCTCATTCTTTGAAAGAAGGATAGCAATGCTACCTGAAATGTGTGACATCAGAGGCATTAATATCCGTCATTCATAGAAAAACATGTAAACAGACATAACAGATTTGCCGTAGCACTGCGTCATTTGGGGAGCCAGCTACAGGAATCAGGAAGAGGAATCCAGCTCATGTGGTAAGCAAGGAAGATGGTGGCACTGGACAGGACCTGTGGGAGGAGATTGATGCAAAAAAAAAAAAAACCAGGACAACACTAGATCCATTGGATCCGTATGTCTATTAAAAGCATCAAAAATGGGGAAATCAAAGTGGGGAAAATAACTATATAAATAACCCCTTGATCGCCCCCTAGTGGTTAACCCCTTCCCTGCCAGTGTCATTTACACAGTAATCAATGCACTGATCGCTGTATAGATGACTATGGTCCCAAAATAGTGTCAAAAGTGTCCGATGTATCCGCCATAATGTCGCAGTCCCGATAAAAAATAGCAGATCGCCGCCATTAATAATAAAAAAATGCATAATAAAAATGACATAAAACTATCCCCTATTTTTTAGATGCTATAACTTTTGTGCAAACAAACCAATATACGCTTATTGCGATTTTTTTTTACCAAGAATATGTAGAAGAATACGTATCGGCCTAAACTGAGGGATTTTTTTTTTTTTTTTTTATATATTTTTGGGGGATATTTATTATAGCAAAAAGTAACAAATATTTTTTTCAAAATTTACGCTCTTTTTTTTGTTTATAGCGCAAAAAATAAAAACCACAGAGATGATCAAATTCCACCAAAAGAAAGCTCTATTTGTGGTAAAAAAAGAACGTCAATTTTGTTTGGGTGTAACATTGCACGACCGCGCAATTGTCAGTTAAAGTGACACAGTACTGTGTAGCAAAAAGTGCTCTGGTCAGGAAGGGGGTAAAATCTTCCGGGGCTGAAGTGGTTAATCTAGTCCTATAATGCATGGTATTAGTAACTATGAGGCGTGTACGCACTCAGAAGACACAGGCAGAATCGCCGCTAAAAATTAACCAATCTGCTTCCTGCCAACCATTTGTTATTTTACAGAATACAGTTACAGGATACTTTATTAATCCCAAAGGGAAATTGGAATTATTAATGGATGTTATTTAATGGTGTTATGTAATAGATAGTCTGTAAAAATATGCTGTTTGGGACTTTTTTCGATGTCATTTAAAATTAGAGATATTTTTGGTAGATTCTCATTGTGGATTCAAAAGAACATTCGTAGCACCCTGCACAGTCAGCCAGTTGTGCTCTTGTATTCTTCTACATGTAGGAGGTGGAGGAGGTGAGTGCAGGCTGGGACCAGAGGAAAGAGCTGATATAAGTGGATGGCGGGGAGATACTCTGCAGCTGCCGCCGTCACATTACAAAGGCTCCGTGATTCAATTCCCACTGTAATATTTATATACAGTTGCGTTGTCTATGTAAAGGTTGCAAGCTGGACCTGCTAAAAGCTTTCCTCTGCAAAACCCTAAATGAAAGCATTTTGGTGGATCAGGATATGCAATTAGGATGCTTTTAAGAAGCATTTTAGGCAAGTCTGAAAAGATGATGCATTTTGGAAACATTCACTTGTTAGGTAAAGGCCTTTGTCAATCACCTTTAAAAAACAGAAACTAAAGCATTGTAAACCCATGTGAAAATACACGTGCTTTCTGTGCGTTTCAGGTGCTTTTCCTATTGGCACAAACTGAATTAAAAATGCATAAGCAGTGTGCTTGGATAGGAAAAAGATATGCAAGCTGAAAGCAAGGGAAAGAAATACGTGCTGGACCTTGACCTGTATGAAGGGGCTTGGAAAAACATGGCTTAAAGTAGAACTAAGAGCAAAACTGTTTTTTTAAGGATGATTAAGACTGCAAAGTTCTGAGCATTCCATAATAGCCGACTTTGCGCATTTGTAGGAAAAGCGTTTATTTGTAGGAAAAGCGTTCATTTGCATATGTGCTGGGGAAACCCACATGTGCACAGATGTGCCACAGGGCTCAATGGGAACTAAAACTCTGCATCACTTCTCTACACATGCAGAAACACAGATGTCTTTCTCACCTAGGCAAGAATTATGTAAAAAAACAAAACAACAAAAAAATGAGACTTGGAGCCGGTTCACATAGGGGCGACTTGTCAGGCGACTTAGCCAACTGACAAGTCGCGCTCCGTTCTGTACAATGGAACCGTTCTAATAGGATCGACTCAAGTCGCTCCGACTTAGAAAAAGGTTCCTGTACTACTTTGGGGGCGACTTGAGGTGACTTGCATTGACTTCTATATAGAAGTCGTTTTGCAAGTCGCCGCTGAAGTTGAGTGCAGGTCGCCTCACAGAGTCGGCCTGCAAGTCGTGTCGCCCCTGTGTGAACCGGCCCTTAGTTTATAGTAAATGTCTGCTTTAAGTTATACTTGCATGTCCCTCCCCCAGCTTGTAATTGGAAAGTGAAAGAAATTAGACATGTGCAATTCGTTTAGTTCCGAATTCGTTTTTTAACAAATTTTGACAAATTCGTTAGTTCCGAATTTTTCAAATTCCGAAATTTCCGAATTTCCGAATTTATAAATTTGCGAAATTACGAATTTCCGAAATTTCCGAATTTCCGAAATTTCCAAATTTCCGAATTTCCGAAATTTCCGAATTTCCGAAATTTCCGAATTTCCAATTTTCGGATTTCCGAATTTTCGAATTTAGAATTTTCGAATTTCCGAATTTTCGGATTTCCGAATTTTCATATTTTCGGATTTTCGAATTTCCGAATTCCGAATTTCGGATTTTCGGAATTCCGAATTTTCGGATTTTCGGAATTCCGAATTTCGGATTTTCGGAAATTTGAAAATTTGAAAATCAGAAAAAAAGAAAGAAAATCGGTTTAATTCTAAATAATAACTATTAAATTATAGTTATTGGAATTCCCTTTCAAATTTGTCTGTTAGTGAACGTAACGAGTACGAATTTATCATAAGTTAATAACGAATGCCGCATCTAACCAAATGGAATGTAACGATCTAATAATAATAAATAACAATAATAATAATAAAACCTTTTTATTAATTATTTATTATTAATTTGTTCCGTTCCATTTGTTTAGATGCGGCATTCGTTATTTCAGATAATTCGTAACTTCTGATAAATTCGTACACGTTAATTTAATAGTTATTAATTAAACTGATTTTCTTTCTTTTTTTCAGATTTTCAAATTTTGGGATTCTCAAATCTTTGAATTCCCGAATTCCGAAAATCCAAAAATTCGGAAATTCGGAGTTCCGAAAATCCGAGAATTCGGAATTCCGAAAAACCGAAAATCCAAAATCCAAAAATTCGATAATTCGGAAATCCGAAAATTCGAAATTCGGAAATTCGAAAATTCGGAATTTCGGAAATCCGAAAATTCGGAATTTCGGAAATCCGAAAATTCGGAATTTCGGAAATCCGAAAATTCGGAATTTCGGAAATCCGAAAATTCGGAATTTCGGAAATCCGAAAATTCGAAATTCTGAAATTCTGAAATCCGAAAATTCGGAAATTCTGAAATCCAAAAATTCGAAACTCGGAAATCCGAAAGTTCGAAATTCGGAAATTCGCAAATCCGAAAAATAGAAATGTGAAAATTCCTGAAATTTCTGAATTTCGAATTTCCAAATTTCCGAATTTTCGATTTTCCGAATTTCTGAAAAAAGCAAGAAAACGAATGAAACAAAAACGAAAATGAACGAATTTGTCTAAAAGAAATAGGAACCAACTGACAAGCTCACTGCTTCGTCACTCTCCTCCTATCTGCATGCTCCTTGTACTGCAGCACACCTGACATGCTTCTTGTGCTGCTTCTCCCTTCCCCTCTCTTAGCTCTGCTGTACAGTAGACTACAAGAGGCTGATACCACTTCAAACCCCTTACATCAGGGTCCCCATCAGTGTCTCCCTTACATCATAATCCCTATCATAGTTTCCCTTACATCAGGGTCCCCATCAGAGTCTCTCTTATATCATAAACCCCATTAGAGTCCCCCTAACATCAGTGTCTCCCTTACATTGTAATCCCCATCATAGTCCCCCTTACATACAGTCAGGTCCATAAATATTGGGACATCGACACAATACTAATCTTTTTGGCTCTATACACCACCACAATGGATTTGAAATGAAACAAACAAGATGTGCTTTAACTGCAGACGTTCAGCTTTAATTTGAGGGTATTTGCATCCAAATCAGGTGAACAGTGTAGGAATTACAACAGTTTGTATATGTGCCTCACACTTTTTAAGGGACCAAAAGTAATGGGACAATTGACAATTGGCTGCTCAGCTATTCCATGGCCAGGTGTGTGTTATTCCCTCATTATCCCATTTACAAGGAGCAGATAAAAGGTTCAGAGTTAATTTAAAGTGTGCTATTTGCATTTGGAATCTGCTGCTGTCAATTCTCAATATGGGACCCAAAGAGCTGTCACTATCAGTGAAGCAAGCCATCATTAGGCTGAAAAATCAAAACAAACCCATCAGAGAGATAGCAAAACTCCTCCCTAGCTCCCTTAGTGATGTCATCTCTCACATTCACTTGTACATTATTCTTGATATATAGACATATCCCTCCCCCTTTTTTACCCTCTCTATCCCTGCAATAAAGGGAATACCCTTGAATGGTTGCCAGCCAATCATGAGAGCTGTTGAACCAGGTCTCTGAAATTCCCACAAAATCCAAATCCTCCTTGTACAACAGTATCTCTAGTTCACCCATCTTGTCCGCCAGGCTCCTGGCATTGGTGAACATGCCACATGGTTTAAACCGGTCGCATACTATCCTCTTATTGGGTGGTCAGAGATTGCAACTAGGAATTGTTACTATACTTACCTTGGGTTTATGTGCTTTAGTCAACCTACCACTAATGCCCCCAATACTACCCTCTGGAATATGTTCCGCGCCAACTATCTCTACCTCTGGACCCTTCCCACCCGTCACCTAGTTTAAAAACCCCTCTAGCTTTTTGGTCATCTTTACTCCCAGCAGATCTGCACCCTCCTCATTTAGGTGCAGTCCGTCCCTTCTATAGTACTGGTGACCGACTTAGAGGTCGGCCCAGTCCTCCAGGAACCCAAACCCCTCCTTACTACACCAGCTCCTCAGCCACTTGTTTACTTCCCTAATCTCCCTATCTGGTGTGGCTCGAGGTGCCAGTAGTATTCCTGAGAATACTACCTTGGAGGTCTTTTTCCTCAATTTAGCTCCCAAATCAGGGTCCCCATCAGAAGCCCCCTTCCATCATAATCCTCACCAGAGTCCACCTTACATCAGGGTCCCTATCAGAGTCCTCCATACATCAGCAGAATCCCCACCAGAGTTACCCTCACATCAGAGTCCCCCTTACATCATAATCCCCATCAGAGTCCCCCTTATATCAGGGTCCCCATCGGAATTTCCTCTTATGTCAGGGTTTCCATCAAAATCTCCCCTTGCCCCAGGGTCCCCATCAGAGTCCCCCTTACACCAGAACCCCCATCAGAGTCCCCCTTAGATCAGAATCCCCATCAGAGTCCCCCTTACACTAGAACCCCCATCAGAGTCCCTCTTACATCAGGATCCTCATCGGAGTCCCCCTTACATCAGGGTCCCCATCAAAATCCTTCCTTAGAGGCAGCTTCGGCTGACCTTAATCCTCAATCTGTGCATGTTGAAGATATGCCACTTACTCTAGCTGCAAACAAGACAAAATCTTGTAGGGGGCCAGATGTGGCCCATGGGCTGTAGTTTGAAGAGCATTTAACCCTAGAAGTGCTTGGGGAGCTCCAATGCTAGGGTAAACTTTTATTTTAGCTGGAGTTCAGCTTTAACATAAAACAATACACAACACAAAAAATTATCCAATGCTAGGCTTACTTTTACAAGGATTATTTTTCTTGATTGTAGAGAAAATACAGCGAAGTATCGGAGAAGGTCAAAGGGACACCAGGTAAGATTTTTTTTTGCATAAAAAGTTTTATTTATGAAAATTAAGTGTACAAACTTAAGTACAGATAAATCACGTAAATCGCATTCAGATGTAAGATAACAAAAGAAACAAGGTTGATTTCACTGTATTGGTGGATCATAGCCTTTTAATCTAGCAAAACGGGTGTGGGTGATTCAGTAAAGACAATTTTAGACTGTGTGGGCTATGTCCGCCTCAAAACTTCAAACTGGAGCCTGTACTCAATGGGAAGTGGGGTGCAGAACATAGTCAGAATAGAAAAAGAAAGGAAGTAAAGGCATATAAGGCGAAAGAATGAGAGGTCCTATACATTGTTGCCTATTAGGAAATATCCGAAAAACATTCAGTGAAAAAACTTCTAGTGATATTTTCTTGAGTTTGATGTATCAAAATGATCTAAGTTGGTACTTAATCATTATATTACCTAGGTTTGGAGTGACTAATGAGTGTCCTCTTACAAGGGTACAACCGGAGCGAGCGTTGGTACTCGATCATTTTCTTGTAATCTTGAGAGTATCTATATACGAACCAGGGAGACCAAGTGTCATGGTAACGATCTACTCTTTCCTCTGATTGGGCCCATATATCTTCCATTTCACATATGAAAGAGATTTTGTGCAGCCATTCTTTCAGAGTGGAAATGGTTGTAGATTTCCAATATGGAAATGCCTGGAAAGGGAGTTCTTGTATTTCTTAAAGGTGAAGTTTGAGATGTGAAGTAGGCAACATGCCGCATTTAATGTAAGTTTGGTCTCCGTGATTCGATATATATCACTTCTATTGCCTGTGCCAATATGGTATTATTCTCTCGCATTGTGTATTAAAGTGATGTAGGGGCACTAATTGTTCGCTAGAACTAAATGGTATATATAAATCTTGTTTTCTGACCAGGAAGACTCCAGATTTGGTATCCTGATTCAGAATACACACTAAGTATTGTGCAAAGTGAGACGCATTCAGCATTGAAGTGAAATGTTCAATACACAATAACCATCCAGTGATTGGTAGCCACCATAAAACAAAACCAAAT
This sequence comes from Lithobates sylvaticus, assembly GCA_028564925.1. Taxonomy (NCBI): domain Eukaryota; kingdom Metazoa; phylum Chordata; class Amphibia; order Anura; family Ranidae; genus Lithobates; species Lithobates sylvaticus. The sequence continues at coordinate 97,383,345 of CM053026.1, read as the reverse complement.
CAATAGATATATAGTCGGTGACAACTCCAAAAATGTGCGCTTTGGTGAACTCCAAAAATGTGCATTTAGGTGAACTCCAATCACCAAAATTGATTGGTGTTTCTCAAAGAAATATATAGCAAAAAAAATTATTTTATATAAACACAAAAAATAGCAAGTCCCATTCAACAGATGTAAAATTTAGCAGAAGCAATTCGACAGTCCATCAACATGAGATCATTGCGAGATGTGACGCTGATTTATCAACATGCTGTAAACCTCCACCGTTTAAACTTTGCATGCGACACCCAATTGTGTTGGTAAATTGATTCTGCTTACCAGATCCCTTTGACCACTTTATTTAAAAAGTAAGTCAAATATCGCTTTTACAGGTTTGTGCCTGTTCACATTGGCGTTGACATGAGTATTAGGTAAATCTCCTCCTCCCAGACTCACACGGTATATATGTAAGAGCAAATAAACTCTATAGTGTGATATTGCATTTATTATAAAAACTTTTTAAAAACAGAATAGCCAAATGGCTCCTTACATGATTTGGTGCCTGGCCCAACACTGGGGCTGCTCGCTTGGTATCAGAAGCTATTTTTTTCGTCGCCAAAGGCTGATCCCTGTGCTGAGCCGCGGCTTCAGCGTGCGTTCCAGCGGGTCCGACCAGCAAACCACAGGAGCCCGGATATGGCGTCAGAAGCAAAGAAAGGTACCGCCTCGAAGTACGTTTCCTTCGTCTAACGTCTTCAGGGGGCCCATTTTTGTAGTTGTCACCGACTATATATCTATTGATTTGGTTTTATTTTATGGTGGCTACCAATCACTGGATGGTTATTGTGTATTGAACATGTCACTTCAATGCTGAATGCATCTCACTTTGCACAATAATTAGTGTGTATTCTGAATCAGGATACCAAATCTGGAGTCTTCCTGGTCAGAATACAAGGTTTATATATACCATTTAGTTCTAGCGAACAATTAGCGCCCCTACATCACTTTAATACACATCATTGGGGAATATAATATTCCTTCTCAAGAGAGCAGCTGCAATTATAGTTGTTTTGGGTAAAATAGTATCACTATTTCAATTCAAATAATTTTTTTGGGCGCGGAGTTCACACAGTTGGTATCCAATTGTTTATCACATATTCTCTCGCATTGTCACCAAATATGCAACAAGGTGCCTTTCTCTTTATTACATCGCCAACATGTGTCGGGTGATTGGGGGAACCATTTGTGGGTCTTTTTGGGGGTGACATACCATTGAGTGATAATTTTATATGCTGTTTCTTGCATTCTTGTACTAATAGAACATTTATGAGCCATGTTGCAGGCTCTTTCCCATTGTTCATTTGTGATTTCCATGTTCAGGCTTTCTGATCCAGGTAAGATTTTTATTGTGTTTATACTGCCTTTACTCCTAAATGTCTCTCAAAGCTGGCATTCTACTTTTATCTTTGATCTTCTTGACAAAGTTGATTTGTTTTACCTTCTTCAGAAGTCCATTTCCTCGTCTCGGCCTCCACAACACACAGAAGTGCTGCAGCTGCAGTTTCTGTACTTACTGTAATTTATATTGGCCTGTCATTCAGCAACAATAACATCTTTCAGAGAACACACCTTGATTGCCTACATGATCAAACAATCGATACATACTTTCAGAATTCTCTTCCCCTGACTCATTAGGAGAGGATTTCCAGTTCTCAGGCCCATAATTGTTTAATGGGAGGAATAAAAAATATGAAAATAACACAGCGTCTGGAAAGTCTTCCGTCTTAGAGGTTTATTGTTACTGTACATCGAAATAAATTATAAAAAAGTTTGATCTCCAGTCAACTGCATTAGAGAAGTGGAACCGCAGGAAATGGATATAAAGTGCATTAGCATAACTTTGTGATCGTATCTACTAAGAGGAATTGTATTGCATCAGAGAAAGTTATTTATTCTGTACATTTTTCTGCCAAAGACTTTCACTTGAAATTTACAGGGAAGCTGTACTGAGAGGAAGCTGCAGCCTACTGTCGCTGATTTTCTTCTAAAAAAGGCAATTGGTTGGCTGTAATGCTTAACTTTGCCAGATTCAGCGCTAGTGTAGGGTAAATCTACCCATACACATTTCAAATTTCGGACAGTTCCTGATAAACTGCCCAAAGGTTCTTAGTGGGTGACCCTGATAAATCCCACCCGACATCCTCCAATTGAAAAATCAAAGACGTCAGATGGACAATTATACTCTGAGCAGTGGCTGCATCATACAATGTTTGGGTATTTGCTTCCAGCTGTGAGAATACAATATCCGCAGAAGGAGATTTATCCATCTGCATTGGAGGAGTCAGATTTTTTTACACGACCTGAATGTGAAAACTTTATGGCCAGCTTAAAGTATAACTAAAGGCAACTAAAGTATAACTAAAGGCAAAACTTTTTCTCTAATTTTGGATAGAATGGAGGTGGATTAGAACACCTGTCAATTTTTATTGCTGTCTGTGCCTCCATTAGGGAGATTCGCCCTCCCTATATGTCCTGTTTACTATTATCATTGAAAGTGAAAGTTTAAGAAAATCCCCAAACGTTGTGTTGACACCTGATCAGTAATAGAGGGAAATTCTTCCAATAGGGGCACTAGTTCTGGTGACCCTGGTGACACTCTGGAATTCCCTCACTTTCTTCTCGCTTCCTGATTTGGCTATGGGAAAGAAAGTGAAGGGAAATCTCCCCAATGGGACACAGATGAAAAAAAAAAAGCTTACAGAGGTTATAACTCTCCCTTACTCTATCCAAAATGGAAAAAAGTTTTGCCTACAGTTACACTTTAAGACGGAGTTCCTGATCTGTACACTTGACTGGGTCAGTGACTCAGAAGATGACTATCTGGCAGTTAGCATTTTTGGAATGAGAGGACAACAGCGGAATCCTCTAAACTTTAACCACTTAAAGACCAGGCCTCATTTTCAGACTCTGTGTTTACAAGTTAAAAAATTTTTTTTTGCTAGAAAATTACTTAGAACCCCTAAACATTATAAATTTTTTCTAACACCCTGGAGAATAAAATGGTGGTCATTGCAATACTTTTTGTCACACCGTATTTGCGCAGCGATCTTACAAGCACACTTTTTTTGGAAAAAATTCACTTTTTTTAATAAAAAAATAAGACAACAGTAAAGTTAGCCCAATTTTTTTCATATTGTGGCGAAAAAAATGTTACGCCGAGTAAATTAATAGCCAACATGTCATGCTTCAAAATTGCACCCGCTCGTGGAATGGCGTCAAACTTTTACCCTTAAAAATCTCCATAGGCGACGTTTAGAAAATTCTACAGGTTGCATGTTTTGAGTTACAGAGGAGGTCTAGGGCTAAAATTATTGCTCTCTTTACATTGCCTGTGGCCAATTATGGCTCTCCTCGCTGCCGGCGCTGTGATTGGCCAAGCATGCAGGGTCACAGTGCATGCTTGGCCAATCATCAGCCAGCAATGCACTGCGACTGGCGCAGTGCATTGTGGCCATTCTTATCACACGAATTTGATGCGAACGGCCCACAAAGTTCTGGTTTTGACGAACGGACGAGCGGCTGATGTTCGATTCGAACATGGGTTTGAATCGAACACCGGGCTCATCCCTAATTACAAGGAATGTAAACATCCCTTGTAATAGAAAAAAGCATGACATGTCCTCTTAAATATGAGATCTGGGGTCAAAATGTCCTCAAAACTCATATTTGGACATAAATGCAATAAAAAAAAATAAAATAAAAATTTGTCATTTGAAAAAATGACAATAGAAAAATGTGCCTTTAAGACGTATGGGCGGAAGTGACGTTTTGACATCGCTTCCGCCCTGCTATAGTATGAGAGTGTGCAGTGTGGTGTCATGGGTACTGGAGAGTGTGTAGTGTGATGTCATGGGTACTGGATAGTGTGTAGTGTGATGTCATGGGTACTGGATAGTGTGCGGTGTGGTGTCATGGGTACTGGAGAGTGTGCGGTGTGGTGTCATGGGTACTGGAGAGTGTGCAGTGTGGTGTCATGGGTACTGGATAGTGTGTAGTGTGATGTCATGGGTACTGGATAGTGTGCGGTGTGGTGTCATGGGTACTGGAGAGTGTGCGGTGTGGTGTCATGGGTACTGGAGAGTGTGCGGTGTGGTGTCATGGGTACTGGAGAGTGTGCAGTGTGATGTCATGGGTACTGGGTGGTAAGCTGTGTGCTATAGGGTAGAACTCACTGGTGGCATGAATACTGGGGAGTTGGGTTCATGTGCTAGAGTGCAGAACTCACTGGTAGCCTGTATACTGAGCAGCGGGCTTTATGTGCAATGCAAATCTCATTGGTGGCATAAATACTATGGAGTGCGGTGTGTGCGTTGAAATGCAGATCTCACTTGTGGCAGGAAGAATACTAGTCATTAGGCTGTGTGTGCTAATGTGCAAATCCCACTGGTGGCAATCATACTGGGAAACACAGTGTGTGAACTGGAGTGCAGACATCATTGGCCTCTCCTGCATTTCACATACTGTGCATGCAGGAAATCAGTGACCTCACTTCCTGTGTGTGCAGGAAATCAGTGACCTCTCTTCCTGTGTGTGCAGGAAATCAGTGACCTCTCTTCTGTGTGTGCAGGAAATCAGTGACCTCTCTTCTGTGTGTGCAGGAAAACAGTGATTTCACTTCCTGTGATTTGATTTGACCAATCAAATTGCACTGACAAAGAAAAGCACAACCACTATGCATCACTATATATGTACAGCATATGCAACCATACACAGAAACTGTTTTTTTTAAAAGCGATACAATATTTATATTATTAATTTATACATTCCCAAACACTGTAAAAAAGGCTAATGTTTTCCTTTAATGCAGTCCTATTTCCTGCATCTTGCTTCCTGCCACGTATGTCTGTGCATGCCTTCATGTGGTTTTTACAGGAGGAAATGATGTGAAACTCTTCCACCACCCAAGCTTGAGGCAAAACTTAGCCAAACCTTAAAATGTCTAGGACCTAGACTCTAGGTAGTGGTTAAAGCAAACAATTCAGAGAATGAGTCTTCCCATTTCTTATAAAGAATAACAGTTATGATGTATGAAGAAAAAAATCATAAACCAGTTTATCTAGCAAAGCCTAAGTATATACAGCCAGTCAGTGAGTTGCTAATGGTATGCAGTACCCAGATCTGCTGAAGCCAAAAAGTCCTTTCAGTTTACTTTAATCTCTAGTTCATATAATCCAGTACTTCAGGGTAACACAGGCTTAAAGTGAACCTGGCCTGGCATTATACTAGGCTCAGTCTACAGTGCCTTGAAAAAGTATTTATACACCTTGACATTTTCCACATTTTGTCATGTTATAACCAAAAACGTTAATATATTTTATTGAGATTTTATGTGATAGACCAACACAAAGTGGCACATAATTGTGAAGTGGAAGTAAAAATTATAAAGTTTTTTCAATTTTTTTTTACAAATAATTATCTGAAAAGTGTGGCGTGCATTTGTATTCAGCCCCCCCTGAGTCTTTGTAGAACCACCTTTCACTGTTTTTACAGCTGCAAGTCTTTTTGGGGATGTCTCTACCAGCTTTGCACATCTAGAGAGTGACATTTTTGCCCATTCTTCTTTGTAAAATAGTCTTTTGCAGATTCTAACGGGTTTTCTTTGCAAAATAATCTTTTGCAGTCTCTAACAGGTTTTCTTCTAATAATGCCCTGTATTTGACTCCATCCATCCTCCCATCAACTTTGACCAGCTTTCCCCTCCCTGCTGAAGAAAAGCATCCCCACAAAATGATGCTGCCACCACCATGTTTCACGGTGGGGATGGTGTGTTCAGGGTGAGGTGCAATATTGGTATCACCTGACAAGAGCACATTCTTCCACATGTTTGCTGTGTCCCCCACATGGCTTCTCGCAAACTGCAAACGAGACTTCTTATGGATTTTTTTCAACAATGGCTTTCTTCTTGCCACTCTTCCATAGGCCAGATTTGTGGAGTGCACAACTAATAGTTGTCCTGTGGACAGATTCTCCCACCTGAGATGTGGATCTTTGCAGATCCTCCAGAGTTACCCATGGGCCTCTTGGCTGCTTCTCTGATTAATGCTCTCCTGTCAATTTAGGTGGATGGTCATGTCTTGGTAGGTTTGCAGTTGTGCCATACTCTTTCCATTTTTGGATGATGGATTGAACAGTGCTCCATGAGATGTTCAAAGCTTAGGCTATTTTTTTAATAACCTAACCCTTCTTTAAACTTCTCCACAACTTTATCCCTGACCTGTCTGGTGTGTTTCTTGGCCTTCATGATGCTGTTTGTTCACTAAGATTCTCTAACAAACCTCTGAGGGCTTCACAGAACAGCTGTATTTATACTGAAATTAAATTACACACAGGTGGACTCTATTTATTAATTAGGTGACTTCTGAAGGCAATTGGTTCTACTAGATTTTAGTTAGGGGTATCAGAGTAAAGGGACTGAATACAAATGTACGCCACACTTATCAGATATTTTTTTGTAAAAAAAATTTGAAAACCATTTATTACTTAACTTCCACTTTAAAAGGATGTGGCACTTTGTGTTGGTCTATCACATAAAATCCCAATAAAATACATTTACGTTTTTAGTTGTAACATAACAAAATGTGGAAAATTTCAAGGGGTATGAATACTTTTTAAAGGCACTGTATACCTTGAGTCTATCTATCTATCTATCTGGCCAATAATTTGAGTATACCTGAATATTACACCTATAGGAGCTTGTTGGATGTCCCGTTCCAAATCTATGGGCATAATTATGGAGCTGCCACCCCTACTTTGTGATTAAAACAGCATCTACTCTACTGGTAAGGCTTTCCAAAAGAGTTTGCCGCATTGGAATTTGTCCCTATTCAGCCAAAAGAGCATTTATGAGGTTAGGTACTGATGTTGGATGAGAGGACCAGGAAGCAATATGCATTCCAATTTATCCCAAATGTGATCAGTAGGGTTGGGGTTAGGGAGCTTGAGTTCCTCCACACCAAAATCATCAAACCATGCCTTTATGGAGCTGTCACAGTTCACAGTCATTCTGGAAAAGAAAATTTCCCCAAACTGTTGCCACATGGCTGAAAGCACAGAATGTCTAAGGGCTCTTTCACACGGATGGTCCGTATGTCCGTTTTTCATCCATCCGTTTTCGGATGAAAAACGGACATACATGTATCCCTATGGGATAGCGGGTGTCAGCGGATGAGCATCCGCTGACACCCGAACTCGTCCGTGCCCGCTATAGTCCGTTTCTGCAGACGGAGGAAAACCCTATTTTTCCATCCGTCTGCAGAGCGGATCAGATGACGACGGACTCTATGGTCCGTCGTCATCCAATCCCCCATAGGGGAGAGCGGCGCTGTGACAGGTCCGTCCCTGCACAGAGTGCAGAGACGGACCTGTCATCTTCCTGCTCAGCGGAGATCGCTCCAGCGATCCCCGCTGAGCAAGCGGATATCCACGGGGCGGATCTGCACTGATCCGCCCCGTGTGAAAGAGCCCTAAATTGTGTGTGTATTCTGTAGAACTAGCAGTAGACTTCACCCAACACCTGAGCTCAATACGTTGGCCATATAATACACAGGGTTTGATTTACTAAAACTGGAGAGTGCAAAATTTGGTGCAGCTGTGCATGATAGCCAATCAGCTTCTAACTTCAGCTTTTTCAATTAAGCTTTGACAAAACAAAAACTGGAAGCAGATTTTCAGGTTTCTATGTAGAGCTGCACCAGATTTTGCGCTTTCCAGTTTTAGTAAATCAACCCCATAGTTACATAGTTGATAAGGTTGAGAAGAGACACAAGTCCATTCAGTCCAACCTGTATGTCTGTGTGTCAGTTCAGGTTTTCAGTTCTAAGAATATACTGTAAGTGCTATCTATCTATCTATCTATCTATCTATCTATCTATCTATCTATCTATCTATCTATCTATCTATCTAATGCCTTTAAGAAATGTTCCTTAAGAAGTTAAGGCCAAGTCCACCTTATTGACCATGCTCCGCCCATATTTAGTCCACCCCGACCCCAAACAACTTTCCCACTTACAGAACCCAGGGGTTCTTCTACCTGCTGTCCCTGTCATTATTTAATATTGGCACAGCTATGTGGGCAGTGCCTGTGCAGCAATATTATTCATACACAGTCTTCTGTGAAAGAAAAAAATAAACATTGAGGTCTGCCAGTCCTTTGAAAGGAGCACAAGTGTAGTGATGCCACCTCACTTGTAGCCTGATGATACTTCCTCCAGCCCCATAACCGAAGGTCCATACTGAAACTACAGACCTGTGGCTGAAGAAATAGTCTGCAGGAGCCAGAACATTGCCTCTGCGATCCACTGGTTGCATTGCAATACTTTGCAGGCTCCAATGCAAAAAATAATAAATGCACATTATTATTAATAATAATAATAATAATAATGTGTGCATTTATGATTTTTTTGCAAAAGGTGGACTTTAATGAGTCAAAGGCTTGATACTCAGTTGGAACTGTAAAGTAAAAAGAGTCCTAAGGGTGTTAGCACTGGCTTGCACAGTTTAGTAATATTTACACATCTTCATTTAAAAAAAAAAAAAAAACCAAATTTTGAATTGGGCTGAAATTCCCCTTTATAAATGCCTGATAGTATTTGTATTTAAATACCTTAGCAGAACAGCTATGCATATAATGATTGTTTGATCTTCTACCACAGAAGCAACTGTACAATTATTCTACTCCCCATGTATTCCTGTGTTTGTTTCCCAGAGGCCATCACATTAAAATTCATAGATAGTAGGTTAATTCCCTGCTAAAATCTTTGGGGGGCAGTTTTCACATTGGAGAATGTGCTAGATTCTCTCAGTTCCTGTAATGTGGATTTGTACACAATGCCAAGCTGCTATCTACTCATTATCTCCCGCAATTCATTTGTATGTGTTAGACTGTGGATTTATTGATCTCAGGAGTTTATTACAGTCACAAGTAGTAATGAGTGCAGGACTGTCCATTGTTATTCTGCTGCCTGACAAGAAACTCATCATGTATATATATATATATATATATATATATATATATGTTAGAGAGAAAGGCAAAAGGAAGAGAGGTGACCCAGAGCAGGAAGTCTGTGATCTACAGCGGGCCTGATGCCACTCAGCTCCATATTGATCCGGTCAGTGGTCCATGGTTGTAGATGGTCATTAGTGCAGGGAATGGAGCATATTGATGATATGATCCCATATCAGAGTTTGCAGGCAGGTGCTTAGCTGCACAGTATGCCCTCCTAGAGTTGAAGGGGGTCATACCCCAAGACTTGACACCCTTAGGGTAGAGCTCATTTCAAGTCTGTAAGGCTCACTGCTTAGACACAGCCAGCACCGAAGAAGATTGGAGCAGATAAACACCAGAGGAGGACGCCAAGGTAAGTAAACATCTGGGTGAGGGTGTTTCTAGAACAATGTGCAGTAGGGAAATAGGGTAGAGGGCTAGTGCATGCTTTACTAAAAGTGCACTTCTAGGTTGAACCTGAATTCCATTTTTTTATTTTTTTGCATAGTTAGATTTGTCCAGTTTAGACAAATATAAGTATGTATATGCCATACCTGACTGATCCCTGTGGAAATCGGGAATCGCTGTAGTGGCCACCTCTACTACAGTGATCCTTGCTGTCTTCCAAGTCTCATGCCCTTCAACACCCCGCATTTCCATATCGTCGAATCAGTGAATGCTTTGCATTTTTTGAGAACAATCAAGGGGTTCTCTGAATGGTGTCTGTGCCGAGCAAGCAACCCCCTTTGTTTACTATGCAGTAGAGCTACTGCTCAGTACAGAGCATGGAAGACAGCGAGAATCACTGTTGTAGCAGCGGCTACTATAGTGATTCTCTGCTTCCACAGGGATCATCCAGGTATGGAATATGTATACTTACATTGGACCAATGTGACTATGCAAAAAAAACATACCCGTAGGGCTCTTTCACATGGACGATTTAAATCAGGTTCCCTGTTAGTTTTTTACATGGACCTGATCGGAAGGTCTATGCATTCCTACGGACCGGCGGGTGTAAATGGACTTGTGTCTGTTTACACTTGCCTACCTTCGGGTCCAATCAGGCCCACTAAAAAAATGGAAGAGGACCGTGTCCTTTTCTGTTTGGGTGGACCAGATCAGATGTAGCCAGGAGTCCGTTTACTCCCTGCCACCCATAGAGCAGAGCAGGGTCTGTCCATGTCTGCTTGGCAGAAATTGAGCGGACACGGTCCTGTCATCCACCCTGCTCTACTCCAATTAGCAGAGGATCAGCTCACAGATCCCCTGATGATTAGAATGGAAGGCACCTGTGTGAAAGGGCCTTTATTCAGCTTTCACATGGTCAAGTTTTTATTAACACAGGAATCAATAAAATGTGAAATTGTCAAGTGTTCATATTGGGGACATTTTGAAGGACAAATATTTCCGGGAAAAAATCTCAAACACATGAATGTCTCTCGAAACCAAGGACAGTTGTAATTTGTAGACTAGACATAGGAATCTGTAAAGTAAATGCTAAGATATAACTTCCCACATTTTTATATAGTAGAGATTTGTATCATCCATAAGGTAACCTCCGAAATGTACTCTTTGATAGGTCTTATTGGTGTAGATCATTGTAGCTTCTAGGTAAGATTCTCTTTGATCCAGGGCAATTTTTCCATTAGTCCGTTATACTATAAAACAAACCCCCCCCCCCCCCTCCCAAAAAAACCTCCCCTAATGCCAGCTCAATGCTACAAGCATTGTTACATGTTATGTTCAAACAAGACATTATTTGTCAAAGGATAGTCTATTTTGGGTCAGCTTCACATGAATTCTTTTAAATAGGATGTGAATCCTGCGAATCAGCCATGATGTTTTGATGGCTAAAAATAGTATGTGACATTTCATGAAAGAAGATGGTGAAAGAGATGTGATGAATGGAAAATGACAATTGCATGTCAGTCCTGGGGTTCTCGATACTATGGGACATGTAAATGTAAAAAGAACACAACAGAAATAAGATATCAAACATAATATTGGATACAAATAAAATGGAACATAAATTGCCATATACTTTAATTCATACGCAGAAGTTGTATTCTTTAATTACCAGATATAGTACTCCTGGTAATGTGACCATCCCTGAAAAAAGGGTGTTTCTTGCTGTCCATGCCAGAAAAACCATGTGCACCATTTTTGTCTTGGTGTGTGCATTGCTGGCTATCATGTATGGCATCATCACGCTAGTTTAAATGGTGTGGACAGTAAGGATTGCCCCTCATTCAGGGCAAGCCTTGCTTGAATCTTTAGAGAGGAGGTGTGGAAAGTCAAATTTTGCTCTGCTAGGTGGAAGGATCATGTGCCCTTTGTACCTCTGCCAACTTTTTGGTAGGAATGTGTATTTGATCTTTAATAGGGGGTTATGCCCCTCTGTCTTGTGGTCTACCCTGAAGCTGGGCCAACCTGTTTCTTTCTCTATTTATCCTCCCCACAGGCCCACTGCTTCTATCTCGGGGACTTGCTTTTCTTTCTTGTGGTGACTTTGTTGTTCTGAGATAACAGATAGTGTCCGAGTCCTGCATGATTAAGGAGGGGACAGTTTTTCTTGATTTTGAGCTCACACTTTGGAGTTACAATATGAGTAATTTATGTTATCCTAGCCATGGTAGTATGGGTACAGAATGGTAAGACAGCAATTCGTTTTTTTTAATTGCTGTCAACATTGTATCAAATAATGTAACTATAATGTTATGTATACCTTCCTCTAGATGGATTTGGGTTTAAACCATTGTATGACATCATTAATATGTATATAAAAAAAAGACCTGGTTTGGAAAAAGATGAATGGTGTGTTGATGGGAGTTTTTAAAATGTGATTTGATGTATAAATTATACTATTACGGTAAAAAAAAACTGTATGTCATATGTTATTGACATTATGCTTTTGTTTTAATAAGTAGACCATTATGGTCCCTTTCCATCTGGAATAGCACCAACACATTTTGTATTTTTGTATATATTTTTGTTCTGGGCACTTGTAGTCTTTTACTTGTCCTTTTTTGTTTCATATACAGTGCCTTGCGAAAGTATTCGGCCCCCTTGAACTTTTCAACCTTTTGCCACATTTCAGGCTTCAAACATAAAGAGATAAAATTTTAATTTTTTGTGAAGAATCACCAACAAGTGGGACACAATTGTGAAGTGGAACGAAATCTATTGGATATTTTAAACTTTTTTAGCAAATAAAAAACTGAAAAGTGGTGCGTGCAAAATTATTCGGCCCCTTTACTTTCAGTGCAGCAAACTCACTCCAGAAGTTCAGTGAGGATCTCTGAATGATCCAATGTTGTCCTAAATGACTGATGTTGATAAATAGAATCCACCTGTGTGTAATCAAGTCTCTGTATAAATGCACCTGCTCTGTGATAGTCTCAGGGTTCTGTTGAAAGCGCAGAGAGCATCATGAAGACCAAGGAACATACCAGGCAGGTCCGTAATACTGTTGTGGAGAAGTTTAAAGCCGGATTTGGATACAAAAAGATTTCCCAAGCTTTAAACATCCCAAGGAGCACTGTGCAAGCAATCATTTTGAAATGGAAGGACTATCAGACCACTGCAAATCTACCAAGACCTGGCTGTCCCCCTAAACTTTCAGCTCAGACAAGGAGAAGACTGATCAGAGATGCAGCCAAGAGGCCCATGATCACTCTGGATGAACTGCAGAGAACTACAGCTGAGGTGGGAGAGTCTGTCCATAGGACAACAATCAGTCGTACACTGCACAAATCTGGCCTTTATGAAAGAGTGGCAAGAAGAAAGCCATTTCTCAAAGATATCCATAAAAAGTCTCGTCTAAAGTTTGCCACAAGCCACCTGGGAGACACACCAAACATGTGGAAGAAGGTGCTCTGGTCCGATGAAACCAAAATCAAACTTTTTGGCCACAATGCAAAATGATATGTTTGGCGTAAAAGCAACACAGCTCATCACCCTCAACACACCATCCCCACTGTCAAACATGGTGGTGGCAGCATCATGGTTTGGGCCTGCTTTTCTTCAGCAGGGACAGGGAAGATGGTTAAAATTGAGGGGAAGATGGATGCAGCCAAATACAGGACCATTCTGGATGAAAACCTGTTGGAGTCTGCAAAAGACCTGAAACTGGGACGGAGATTTATCTTCCAACAAGACAATGATCCCAAACATACAGCAAAATCTACAAAGGAATGGTTCACAAATAAACGTATCCAGGTGTTAGAATGGCCAAGTCAAAGTCCAGACCTGAATCCAATCGAGAATCTGTGGAAAGAGCTGAAAACTGCTGTTCACAAACGCTCTCCATCCAACCTCACTGAGCTCGAGCTGTTTTGCAAGGAAGAATGGGCAAGAATTTCAGTCTCTCGATGTGCAAAACTGATAGAGACATACCCCAAGCGACTTGCAGCTGTAATCGCAGCAAAAGGTGGCTCTACAAAGTATTAACGCAAGGGGGCCGAATAATTTTGCACGCCCCACTTTTCATTTTTTTATTAGTTAAAAAAGTTTCAACAATCCAATAGATTTCGTTCCACTTCACAATTGTTTCCCACTTGTAGGTGATTCTTCACAAAAAATTAAAATTTTATATCTTTATGTTTGAAGCCTGAAATGTGGCAAAAGGTTGAAAAGTTCAAGGGGGCCGAATACTTTCGCAAGGCACTGTATTTTGCTAATTGCAAACTATGGGCAGTACACAAACTTTAACACTCATTCTAATATGATTATGTAGATAGTATTGATTCATTTTGTTTCATATACATAAAAAAAGCATTTAAAACAATAGATTTCCTTTAAATTCACTATATTGACATCTCTTTTAAATAAATCATATGCATTCTTTGATTGAATATGTCATTCAAACATGAAAAATCTCCCTCTTTTAGAAAGTGTAATTGTTTACCTGTCATGGTTGCCTTCTCAAGGTGATAAAATATGAAGTAGTAAATATGATGTATTGTTTATTTTAAGTTTGTATGTGTGAATGAGATCATCTACTGTACTTTCCCTGTAGTTAGAAGAAAGTAAATAGAAGCAGCAAGTGGACAGTTCACTTACACCAGGCAGTCGGGTCTTGCGATGGGAAAATGTCATTTCACACCAGCATGGGAAAGTTGCATCAGTTACAAAGTTGGAGTGATGTAATCGGAGTCACAAGATGTTGAAAAACAGAACTAGCTATTACATCTAAACACAGTGATATTGCTAGCACTATAATGTAACTTCTACCTATGGATCATTGCTGCTCTAAAGCCTCATACACACGATCGGATTTTCCGCAGACAAAGCCTCAGACTTTTGTCCGAAGGTTTGTGCCTGGATTTTGTCTTGCATACAAGGCAAGGAATTGTCGACCAACAAACACAAACGTAGTAAAGTACTACGTGGGTTTTCAGCTCTTTATCGCCACCATTTGGGCTCCTCCTGCTAATCTCATGTTATTAGAAGTTTGTTGAGTGTTGAGTCATGCTTTTCATTTATCGCTTTTCAGTTCGCGCTTTCCATTTTATGCTTTTCAGTTTGTTTCTGAACGGGCATTCGTCAACCAGACATGTTGCGGAATCGGAGAAGATAACGCGTTATGTATTATTGGCCTTGGAGTTATTGCTTTGACCCAAGTCCAGTCCAGGAACAGGAGGAGGAGGAGTTATTATTAATTGTGACCAATTATGTCATATGCCTTTGCTGCGGGAGCTCTGGGAGAATGATTTTCGGAATTATCCCCTGGATGACGGACCCCCTGCTTTCAGCAACTCTTGGCATTGTTGACCGCCTATATTAACCAGTTCAATACCCGGCCATAGTCATATGACGCCCACAAGGTGGATCTACCATCCTGGGTGGGCGTCATATGACGTCCTCGGATTCCCGGCCGCCTGGGGGGCGCGCGCGCGCGCCCGCGGCATCGCTCGGGACCCGGTGCGAGTGCCCGGCGGCCGCAATGTCCGCCGGGCACCCGCGATTGCCCGTTAAAACAACGGGACCGGGCGGGACCGTGGGGCGGTGTGTGTAAACACACAGCTCCACGTCCTGTCAGCGGGGAGGAGACCGATCATGTGATCCCAGTACAGAGGATCACATGATCGGTCTCCTCCCCTTAAGTCCCCTCCCCCTACAGTTAGAATCACTCCTATTAGGGACACACATTAACCCCTCCAACGCCCTCTAGTGTTAACCCCTTCCCTGACAGTCACATTTACACAGTAATCATTGCAATTTTATAGCAACGATCGCTGTGTAAATGTGAATGGTTCCAAAAATGTATCAAAAGTGTCCGAAGTGTCCGCCGCAATGTCGCAGTCACGAAAAAAAAATCGCAAATCGCCGCCATTACTAGTAAAAAAAAAAAAAATTCAATAAATCTATCCCCTATTTTGTAGACGCTATAACTTTTGCGCAAACCGATCAATATACGCTTATTGCGATTTTTTTTACCAAAAATATGTAGAAGAATACGTATCGGCCTAAACTGAGGAAAAAAATGGGATATTTATTATAGCAAAAAGTAAAAAATATTGTGTTTTTTTTCAAAATTGTCGCTCTTCTTTTGTTTTATAGCGCAAAAAATAAAAACCGCAGGGGCGATCAAATACCACCAAAAGAAAGCTCTATTTGTGGGAAAAAAAGGACGTCAATTTTGTTTGGGTGTAACGTCGCACGACCGCGCAATTGTTAGTTAAAGCGACGCAGTGCCGAATCGCAAAAAGTGCTCTGGTAAGGAAGGGTGTTTAAAAGCCCTGTATTGAAGCGGTTAAGAAGCAGGACACATGCATGAGGCTTTTTTTTTTTTTTTTGGTTGAATAATAATGATTTTGATTTGTTATATTTTCTATATTTTTGGATTCATAGAATGCACTTTTTGGTTAAGTTCTATTGGCAGATAGCATGTCTAATTTTATTTGCTTTCCTTTTTAATGCACAATAAAAAAAATGATTGAGAATAATACTTGGCTATGTGTTTTACTTCAAATGACAGTTTGGGAGTAGGCAGTTACGCAGTTACATTTAAAAAATTACAATGTAAAATTGACAAGGGACACCAACATAGTTGTATCTTTGATCTTAAAAAGTACGGGATAATGGTGTTGTGGTAACTTGCCCAAAAAAAAAAGGATATTAATATTTATCTTGATATAACTAGAAAAAAAAAGCCTTTGAAAATTAATTTGCAATAACTCCATCAGTATCACCAGCAATGCAGCTTCATTATTATCCCATTAACCATCTAATTACTGTGCACTTAAACCCCCCTCGTGACCAGACCAATTTTCAGCTTTTGGCGCTGACGTACTTTGAATGACAATTGCGCGGTCATACAACACTGTACCCAAATGAGATTTTTTTATCATTTTTTTCCCACAAATAGAGCTTTCTTTTGGTGGTATTTAATCACAGCTGGGGTTTTTATTTTTTGCTAAACAAACAAAAAAAGATGGAAAAAAAAAAAAAATCATGTTTAATAGTTTGTTATAAAATTTTGCAAACAGGTAATTTTTCTGCTTCATTGATATGCGCTGATGAGGCGGCACAGGTGGGCACTGATAGGCTGCACTGGTTGGCCCTGATAGGCTGCACTGGTGGGCACTGATAGACTGCACTGGTGGGGACAGATAAGTCGGTACTGATGGGGACAGCAAAGATGGCACTGATGGGCATGGATGGGTGGCACCGATGGGCACTGATGAATGACACTGATGGGCACTGATAGATGGCACCGATGGGTGGCACTGATGGATGGCACTGATGGGCTCTGATAGGTGGCACTGATGGGCACTGGTAGGGGACACTGATGAGCACTGGTAGGTGACACTGATGAGCACTGGTAGGTGACACAGATGAGCACTGGTAGGTGACACTGATGAGCACTGGTAGGTGACACTGATGTGCAGCACTGGCACTGTGGGCACTGACAGATGGCACTGTGGGCACTGACCAATGGCACTGTGGGCACTGACAGATGGCACTGTGGGCACTGGTAGGCGGCACTTTAATTATGCAAAGGTGGGCACCATGGATTGGGCACATTGCTGGGCACATTGCAGTGAGAGGGACTGGTGTCCCTCTCAGTGCCGCCGGTGATCGGCTTTTTTTTTTTCTCCTCGCGCTGTCAGCGCGAGAAGGAAAAAAAGCCGATCGACCCCTTACTCGGATCTGTGATCCAGCGAGTCTCACAGACTCGCTGATCACAGAGCGCACGGCACGCGCCCTTCAGGGAGCGCGCAGGCAGCTCGTGGCCGGGACAACGTCAATAGACGTCGTCCCGGCATCTTAGATCCGCGCTGTAGCCGTCATTCGGCTATAGCGCGGATCTCAGGTAGTTAAAGAAGAAGAGAATGTGCGCTGCATTTCGAGATTTCATAATTTGCCACGTCACGAATGTTAATTCTCCATTACGAACGCTAGTTTACAAGACCAACTGCTTCCATCTCGTCCTTGCAAATCCGACAACAGACATTTGTCTGCGTAAAATTTCAAAACCTGCCATCCAACATTTGTCCACGGAAAATGCGACAACAATTGTCCGATGGAGCGTACAAACGGTCGGATTTTCCGCCAACAGCCTGTCATCACACATTTCCCGTCAGAAAATCTGATCGTGTTTACGCGGCTTTAAAGCCTAAATTAAAAATTACCATATCCGTTGGCCCTGCATTGTATATGATAATGGTATAAGTGTAACTGTGGCTCAGAGCATCTTATAGAAGAAGACCAGTCGCATGGATGGAAGGAACCTGCTGGAGTGAGGAGTAAGGTATTACCCTAGTATCCATCCATACCTCCCAACTTTCTGAGATAAGAAAGAGGGACACCTAAGTATAAGGTAATATAAACTAGTGAACTGGTGACTCCTTATTAATTTAACTACTACTTAAGGAGGTATCATCCCTATTTTTAAATTCAATATAGAAAATATATATAGAGTGGGACTTTGAATTTACCCCCAAAAGTAATTACATTATAGTAATAATATATTTTATAAAAGATCTAATTTTATGCTAGTATCAAAAAGACAACAATCACGGAGAGACATAATTTTATAAAACTGTTATTCACATATCACATGCGTGTATTTAATCACAATTATCTAGAGAACCTTTCTAGAAATTTCCACTGAAGGTGTCCCAGGAGCTGACCTTCTTTTGAGGAATCTCCACTGAGGGCCAGAATAATGCCCTGTTTTTCCGTTGGAAATTCAGACGGAAAAAATTTGAGAGCAGGATCTCAAATTTTCCGACAACAGAGAACAGAGAATTCCTATTGGACAAAGTGCCACGTATGCTCAGATCAAATTTCGAGACCAAAGCTATTGGCTACTAGCTTGAACGTAGTCCCGTCGTAACGAACGAACGTCATCACGTTCCGCACTATCTGATTTTCCGACAACTTTGTCCGACCGTGTGTATGCAACACCAGTTTCGGACAAAATCCGTCGGAAAAAATCTGACAGATTTTGTGGTCGGAATGTCCGACCGTGTGTACAGGGGCTTAGACACAGACAGGTGAAGTTCTTCTGGTTCTATGGAGCAGGGTGCAGAGCTGGGACTGGACCAATCCCTGGTTCAAAATGACAGCCCGGTCCTGCAGATTTAACCACAAGGGTGGCTCTGCTGGTGAAATCAGAGTAGCTCCACTGTCAGTGTTAGAGAAGACCCCAAAAGCACTCCTGATACACAGCAAATTCACACTATTGCACTGCTTGCATTTGTGATGCGGCTCTATTTATTATGAATCGTGCCCCAAAGCAGCTTGTCTATGTGTGTTGTAGTGTGCCACCTGAAATGCTACATGAACTTTTTTTAAATTTAGTTTGGTGCTTTGGGCAGGCCGTTCAAACGAATAGGCTGCCTGAATGCAGCACATGTTAACATACAACATAACATACATTAAAGCATGTGCGCTAATGCACCACAGTGGTATGCATATGCCAAAAGGATGAATTCATGCTGTTCCGTTCATTCTGAATAGCACTACAATGCATAGTAATGCACTACCATAAGTAGTTGTACACTGCGTTACCAAAAATAGTGCATGCGCCATTTCTAAAGCATGTTGTTAGGTTATCCAAATGAATGGGCTCCTTAGCAGCACATTAACATACATAACCTGCATTTACATACGTGTTTTAACACACGACAGTGTGAATCCCCCCTTAACCTCATACTTATCACTTAGTTTACCATAATTTACTATTATTAGCGACTTCATTCGCTACTTTTCTTACCGTTTTTACTTTTTTTAATGTTTGCAGATCAGCAAAGGCAGCCTCCATGATTCTTTTGTGACAGGTTTGATTTATCAATAACACCATAAAAATGTATAAGTAATATGTGTGAAAGCAGGCATCAGCATCAGTGGGTGTCCGGTGTTAGTTCACCTTTACAAGATGAACTAACACTTTAAGTAAAGCCACACCTGCCACACATGTCACAGTGCCAGGTGTGTGCCACCTATTGAATTGTGGGATACAGGAGGCATGTCTAAACTATGACTTTCTGAAAAGTCAAATTATACATGCAGATTCTGGGGGATCGTGTGTTGCGCAGTGCGGATGAATATACGATTCTAGAGGTATGTGGAAGCCCCTGTTTGTTCCTGCTTCCCCCCAGCCACTTACATTTACAGTTGTGTGATGTGACAGGTAGATGTTTTATATGAATGTTTTTTTTAACTAACACAAGTGTTTCTGTTTTTTTTGTTTTTGTTTTTTTTAACCCTTTCCTAATTGCACATATTACAGTGGCACAAATGATTATTTGATACCCTGCAGATTTTGTAGTCCCACACACTCCTCGGCTCCTCTTCTGCTCCAATGTTCTAGTGTACACAGCCAGGAGGAGGGACACAACTTCAGTGCAAGAGCTTCGCTTCTAGTCTGAGGTCTGTGTATAGTTTACAGTGGATGTAGACACAGTAACCGGGAAGTGTGGGGGGGGCAGATAACCGATGCACACATGGAGTGATGGGAGGGGGGTAAGGGTATATGTGCTGGGTGCTTTGGGAGGGGAGAGGATATGTGCTTGTGGGGGGTCTTATTCCCCCCCACCACTAGCACATGTCCTCTCCCCTCCCAAAGCACCCAGCACATATACCCTTACCCCCCAAATGAAAAGATGCCGCATCCCTCTCTGTCCTCCTCCTGCGGTGTCCCTCTCTGTCCTCTTCCCACGGCGTCTCTGTCTTCCTCCCATGAAGATGACAGGGTGGATCTTAAAAAAGAAGGGGTGTGGCCTTGACAGGAAGGGGTGGGTTATATTTAAATTGGGGGTATGCAAGTTTAGTCAGGCCTAGGGCAGCACAAAACCTAAATACACCACTGCCTAACGCCCTTTGACAGCTCTTTGGTCTTGCCCATGATGGTGAGATTTGAATGGAAGAAATAGATTTTGTGGACAGGTGACTTTTATACACATGAGTTCTTATTAGGATCGCCTTCCTGAGCACTTACTGTAGCCAGTCTGTGGGAGACAGAATTATTGTTGATTGGTTGGGGATCAAATACTTATTTTACTTATTAAACTGCAACTCAATTTATAACATTTTTATCATGTGTTTTTTTCTGGATTTTTTGGTTGATATTCTGTGTCTATCATTTATAATACACCTATGATAATTATAGACCCTTCATTTCTTTGTAAGTGAGCAAACTTACAAAATCTGCAGATCAAATAATTATTTTCCCCACTGTATGTATCAAAATGTCATGTTGAGTAGTCAAGGTCAGAAACTAAAGTGTTAAAATTTGGCTTTTTTTTTAATGTATATGTTAAAAATGATTTTCCATCCATACATAGCCACCATTAGTGAACTCTACCTTTGAAAATGTAACTTTTCTGTCATATTCATCCAGGAGCTTCAATACTCCAATACTTTCAGTCATTGAACTGAATGAAATATGTAGACCATGAGCTCTGACTTTCCTTCATTAGATCCATACTTGTTTGGGGTCAAGGAGAACATTGAGGCTAGATACAGCCAGGCAGCTTGCATTTTCAGAAGAGGTCAGCAATAGCAGTCTCTATATTCTTTTATACAAGTTTACTTTAAGATTGTAGGAGGATTGTTTGAGATATTTATTTTGATTGTGGGAGGCAAGGGTGTCACATTTTTTGCCACTTTTGTTCCCGGAGAGGAAGTTCTGTGTTTACATTAAGCTGCCTGTGATTTGGTGATGTCAGGGTGTTGCCACCTGCTAAGAATCACTAGCTGACTATTTTCCTTCCTATGATTCCCGCCTAGGTTTCCCCTTTGCCTGTATATTCACTTCTGGCCTCTTCATTACTCATCAGAGCAACTAGAAGCAGCAAGTGTATTCTGTGTATGTAAGAAAAATTTTTGTAATTGTGCTAAAGCAAAGACTAAAAAATCTGAACAATTTTCCTAGTCTGACGTGTTTAACCACCTCAATACAGCAGGGCACTTTCACGCCCTTCGTGCCCAGGCCATTTTTTAGCTTTCAACGCTGTCGCACTTTGAATGGCAATGCAAAATTATTATTTTTTATCTTTTTTCTTCACACAAATAGAGCTTTCTTTTGGTGGTATTTAATCACTGCTGGGATTTTTAATTTTTTACAAAAAAAAATTAAAAAAGACAGAATTTTGAAAAAAATATGTTTTTCTTATTTTCTGTAAAGTTTGTAAATAAGTAATTTTTCTCCTTCACTGATGTGCGCTGATGAGGCTGCACTCATGGGCACTGGTGAGGTGGCACTTATGGGCACTGATGAGGTGGCACTTATGGGCACTGATTAGGTGGCACTGATGAGGAGGCACTAATATGCCCCACTGATGAGCACTGATAGGTGGCACTGATATGCGGCACTGATAGGCGGCAGTGGTGGGCACTGGTGGGCAGTGATAGGCTGCACAGATAGGCAGCACTGATGGGCGGTACTGATGGGCACTGATAGGAGGCACTGACTGGCATCACTTATGGGCACTGATTGGTGGCACTTATGGGCACTGATTGGTGGCACTGACAGGCACTGATTGGTGGCACTGCTGGGGCTTTTCTGTAATCAGGGCACTGATGATCACATGGTTAAAGAGCCACGGCTCTTTACAGAGATCGGGGTCGGCTACGATCGCCACACTGCGCGCCCCCTCGGGCGTGCGATAGCAGCCACTCTAGGGCACTGCCATATGACGTCTTCCCAGAACGAGAGCCGCACCGTCCCTCCGTCCTTTGACGGTGGGCGGGGGGCAAGCGGTTAAAGAGACCCTGGCATCAACTTAATAAGTGCATGTAAATGCAACAGAAAAATCACGTTTTTCACATGTTCTTTTTCCCCTTCCATAAATTACTTTTTGCCCACTTGCAACATGCCTTTGATCTTTCTAGAAAATTCCCCTTGCACAAAAAATTCTGAATACTGCTATACACTCTTTCTAGCAAACTTTGCAAAAAAATTGGATTTTTAATTCACATACGTTGCAATACATGGTTAAGCTGACCAACTGCATCAAAGTAATTCCTCTTTAGCCAGTCCCTATTCCGCTCTGCAAAAATCTAATTCTCAAGGCAATAAAGTGCCAATATAGTTCAGATAGACACAAGATGTAGGAGAGCTGAGAGCTTCAGGTCTGGTGACTGACCTGCAATGCAATCAAAGTAAGATATACTTTACTTGTGCTCAAATCCCAATAGCTTCAACATGTATATAATCAATCAGATGCCAAAGGGGTGTGGCCACATGTGGATAAACCTTCTGCACACTGCTATAGACCCCTTTCTAGAATGCTTTTAAAAAAACAGGGATTTTTAGGTCACATACATTGCAATACATATTTAGGCTGGTCAACTGCATCAAAGTAATCCCTCTCTGGCCAGTCCCTACTCTGCTCTGAAAAGTTAAAATGCTCCAGTGGATATAGCACCAATATGGGGCAGATAGACAGAACTTGCAGGAAAGCAGAGTAGGGACTTGGGGCTTTTGGATGTCTACACGAGGAAGGCTTTTACAGGTAAATAATTCATTAACTATGTTAAATGCACAGATAATCTTATGGAAATATTTTTTGAGGAAAGGACTGGCCTGGCAACAGTCTGGTGTACTTATTATGGACTCCCCCATGTCCATAATAAGTACACCAGAGCTCCCTATAGTCTCCTCTAAAGCCAAAATTAAAGAAGTTCTGTTCATTCTGTTTCTGTAAAAAATGTTGGAGCTTGTCCCTTAGGAAATTTTTGTTCAGAAGGTTGGAATTGGCTGTAGAAAGTTGTATACACACTAAACGAAAATCGTACGAAAGTTCCTCGGACGAAAATGTTCGCCCAACTTTCTTAAAGTGTGTATGAGCCTTAAGTCACAAAAATACACAAATAGCCATTGTACTAACAACAGTGTAACCTGTGCGATACAGGTGCTGTACATTTAGCCCTTAATTAGGCATTATCAAAGTGTAGTATGACCACCTAGGAGAAATCTACCAGAGAGTATTGGTGATGACAGTTGGAGATACCACTGTTAGTTCTGCCCAAAATGTGTTTGTCTGTTAGGTTAAAGCGATGGTTTCCCTAGTAGTTTGTAAGCTGGGTCTTTTGCAATGGGAAATAGAGGAATTATTGTACACTGTCTACATCAGGGGAGATTTCTTCTCAGTCGCTGGCTCAGTGACACCCTGTCACACTTTGACACACATGGTGTCAACAGGAAAGAAAATTAAGGAACATGTCCCCAGTTGAGAAACAAGCAGCAATATGAAACTGACAGGTTTTAACCCTTCCAGAGTCTCTACAGATCTAGGAAAAAAATATATATATATCTGGCGTTAAAACTTTGCAGATAAAAATTTAAAGCAAAACTTTAGTTAACAATAAAAAAAATAGCCAATTAAAAGATCAAATGAATAAAATAGGCTTTGCAATACTTATCTTCAGTCCAGAGCTGTCCCTTGCATTTCCTTTTTTCTGCCACTAGGTGTCCTCAGTTTTCATTGTTAAAGGGCGATCTGCATTTCCATTTCTGGTGACCTGCCCCAGCCTGAGTGGACAGTGAAGGAGAAACCACACAGTGATGAAGTCACCTTTGCCCTCTCATTCTAACAACATGCCCCTTGTTGGCACATGAACTGCTTAGCTCCTTGTGCTGCTTCCTTTTCCCGCAGTCTGGTCTCTGCTGATACCAAGTCAAATCCAGGTACTTTTGGTTAAAATAAATAATGATGTCAGTAAATATGGATATAAAATAATTTGTGTCTTTTAAATCTACTTGGTGTTCAGCTTTAACGCTATATTCTGTAACATCTGCAGGAAAAGAATACGTGTTGGACATGTGAGAAATTGCCCATGACAGTGTGAAACGTCTAGAGTAAGATGTTTTCAATTTTAGAAAAATTATGTTTTTTTGGAGTGAGCAGCCCTATAAATCTCATAGGTCAGGGAAACATCTTGATTGATTTAGAAACTGCTGTCTGTAAAATAAATTGCCCTGGCATCATCTGGTGTGAGCAGAATTAAAATGACACCCTGAAAGTAAAACGCAGACTGGGCACAAATGCAGCGATGCAATTTACTCAGCCAATCCTGCTTGAACAAATGCCGACTTGGGAGAGAAATTGGAGCGGAGGGACACAGAAAGTAGACGGATCTTTTATCAATGTCTCATCAATCCAAAAATGCTGATTATGACCAAAATTCTGTTTGCATACAGCATGTTTTCAAATTCTTTCTTGAATACTTGGGTTCTCCAATAATGAACTGAATATTCAGCCAAAACTAATCTATATTGATGCAGGATCTGCAGGAGGGGGATGGGGTTGGTATGTTTTTGTTAATTCCTGTTGACTGATAAGTCATTGGGACCTAGATGCTCAGGCCAAAATCATCACGTTTAGGACAACTTAATAAAAAGTAAATTTTCCCAGTGACTTCATTTTAAGAACACATGGACTTTTTGTCCACTGTTTTTATAAATGCCCTGCTCATGTTTTTTTATTATCTGTTTCTTTTTTTATAATCACTTTTTCTTCATTAACCTCCCTGGCGGTATGATTATTTCAGATTTTAGGTGCTGAAAGAAGCGGTACAATTATTTTGCATGAAAATTTGGCGTTTTATATTGTAGGTCTGTAATTCTTAGGAATAACTCACTTAAATCTGTCCAGACAAGAGTCTAGTAGACATCCCGGGTATGATAAAGTTTGAAACAAAATCATAAATTATAATATAATAAATAACTATAAATAATTACAACAAATAATAATATAATAATAATAAAAATGATTCAATAATGTAATCAAATCAAAAACACTGAAATTTGCTCAGTTGCAGAATTGTCGCTGTCATTACTTTCAGTGTTTGATGATGGATTTCCCCACAAATCGCTATCGCTCAATTCTGCAAATGATTCTAATTTATTATTGCTGTTTTCTAGCTGGTCTAAAACCACTTTTGACATAAAGGGACACTTTTTGGTTGCTATGAACAATCTCCAAATTCCAGGCAGAACATTTTTTATTTATAATATAAAAGTGCATGCAGGACACTGGACAGACCACTAGGGACAAAGGGGATGTGTAATTTTTGTATACAGTACTGTAATCTGTAAGATTACAGTACTGTATGTGTATTGTGTTTTAACTTTTTTGAATTTGGCGCTGATCTCCGCTCCCGTGCATCGCAACGTCGCAGGGAACGGAGATCAGCGGCACTCGGCACTGTGTGAATCGAGCGAGGTGACAGCTCGCACACACAGCGGGGAGACATCCCAGGATCCAGGGGACAAGGTAAGTAATTTTCCCTGTATCCTGCGATGCGATCCCTGGCTCGGAGTTACCGTTAATGGTACTGAAATTCCACCCCGAGCCAGACTCGGGAATACCGGCAGGGAGGTTAAGACAAATTCCAACATACAACATAGAAAAACACATTGCACAATATATATCTCTTTGTATTAACATACACCACACTAACCCCAACCCCCCCCCCCCCCCCCACTCTGAGAAAACATACCAGATCCTTGATCATGTCCTCTTCAAAAAGGAGAAAAAAAAAGGAAAAAGCCCACCCACTTGCCTACCCATAACCAAAACTCAATTTGTTCAAAACATTATTCAAAGTATAATTAACAGCGCCCTGTTGCGTGTGTCAAATAACCAGCAATACAAAAAAAATATATAATAATAATATTAATAAAGAAAAAATATATTAAAATAAAAAAAAGTGTATAATTTTGAATTACTATTTTAGTGTCCTATTATGTTTAGTGTTTTAATTCAATATAATCTTACTCTACTATTTCATGTGTATACCTCTCCACCTTTCATTTCAGTCTACCCTTTTTTATGTGACTCCATTACATGTTGCCCATCCTGTGCCTAATTTACTATTATAACTTATCCTCTTCCTTTAATGACATCAATCATCTCTCCACTGTGCCTCCCAGAGGAGGAAAAAAGAAACAACACAAAAAAACAACACAAAAAAAGAAAGAAGAAAAAAAACCCACCTCCTCCCAATTTTCCCCCACCAGATGCATCCCATAGACAATCTGATCCATAACGCAGCATGGCCCACAAAAGGTTCAATCCATCTCTATTTCCGAGGAGTAATACAGCTATCCTGCCCATGTATCTTTAAATGTATTCTGTTGGTCTTTAGCCCTATGTATCCATCTCTCTGCTTCCATTATTTTTTCTACCTCCCAATCCATTATAGTGGGACATCCGAACTGTTTCCAAGATCTAGGTATCAATATTTTGTCTGCATTTAGCTAACGGGGAGTAACGCTTCTCTACACACGATCGGAAAAAGTCTGATCGGACTTTGTTGTCTGAAAATTTGAGAGCAGGATCTCAAATTTTTTCCGTCGGAAATTCCGACGGAAAAAGTCCGATGGAGCCCACACACGGTCGGATTTTCCGACAACATGGTCCTATAGGACATTTTTCGTCGGAAATTCCGACCGTGTGTATGGGGCATTAGTGTCATTTTCTTAATCCAAGGGGTTATCTCCTCCCAGAAAACTTTATTCTTTGGGCAATGCCACCATAAATGGAGAAATGAACCCCTTTGGTTACATCCCCTCCAGCAGTTAACATCCGCCGATGGACAATCTAATTTCTATTATCTGTTTCAATAGTTTTTATTAATTTTCCAATGGAGAAGAAGAGATACAAAACAATTTACTTGTACAATGCCAATCTGTCGGGAGGTAATAGAAACCAAAAATAACATCAAGATCAACTGAGCAATGATACAAGTTCACGTCATAGACCAGTATAGATATTAACAGCGAGGTAAACATAAGATGTCCGCAGTTGTATTAGGGAACCAGCTGGACTTGAGGAGAGATGATAATCTGGTTAGAGATCCCCAGACCTCATCTCATGTGGTCTTTTGATGGTGCTGGTATCTGCACAATCAATAGTTTTTAAACTGCATGGTGTTACATGTGAAAGGCAAACAAAAAGAACAAAAAGAAACACCCTAGAGTCAGGGTGTATGTCCTGACATCAATTTCTGATGATCAAAAAGAAAATAACGAGAGAGCCAAGTCTATTACTGGACTTTTCCAAGGTACTGATATTGTAATTCTGGTCGCCAAAAACATGAAATATATCAGAGTTTGAGTGTGTCTTGGGATATTGTCCACTGGCTCATTTAATAACGCTATCCAAGCATCTTTAGTAATGTTGACCACGAAGTGTATTAAAGAATGGACTCGTATCCAAAAGCGTCCGACTTTGAGATAGGTCCACCAAGTATGGAGGGCCGTCCCCACCTGGCCACAACCCCAGAAGCAGGAGGACAAAGCACCCAAATACATTTTAGCAAGCCGCTCTGGCTCTAAGTACCACCTAGCATATACCTTGTATCCTGCCTCCACCAAGGCTACATTCATGATGCCCTTATGGATGCGAATGTTCCAGGCCTGCCAGTCCTCCACTTCAGGGGCTGTGCCCAGGTCCTTTCCCATGCAATTTTGATTTTGATGGTGGGGTAACAAAATATTTGTACAACATTGTGCCGCATATTTTTTTATTATAAACTGACATATTAACAAAAATATAATCACACATTTGCATACCTCCCAACTTTTTGAAATGGGAACGAGGGACACCTATCAGCAAAAGTATGCAGGCATTGGACACACCCCATTGCCACGCCCCCTTAAAGGAGAATTGTACAAAAAAACAGATTGGTTAAACTCACAAGTGCTTTTTTTACCACTACTATTCCTTTATATTGGCTTTTAGAATTAACAAATGCAGCAATTTAGAAATCAGATGAAAGGTTTAGTGCTGGAAAACACTTTTTGATAGATAAAAAGTGAATTTTATATACATCTATACAGATCAGATCAAAATGAGGGACAGAGGGACATTGCTCCAAATCAGGGACAGTCCCTCGAAATCAGGGACAGTTGGGAGCTATGGATTTGGTAGATGCACACTTTGGAAAAATAGCCATAAAAAAAATGTAGTAACTTGAGGCCCTATGCACACTGGACATTAAAATAACGTTTTATAAACGCCAGTAGTTTTTCAGTGATTTTTTCAATTTTATTGTACATTTGTGATATTGCTAATATTTTCATATACTATAATTGTTTGTTTCAATCTGATTGAATTTTCTGGTATTTCTATATTGACGATGTTGCTATATGGGGACAACAGTGAGTTCCTGGATTATTTTATATTTTTATTGAAATTATTTGTTTCCAGGACTTGAAAAGTACAGAGTCCATACATTTCCTTGACACAAGTATCTTGATTAGGGATAATCAATTGATTAGTGACCTGTACACCAAACCAACAGATCATAATCAATTGTTACATTAAAAGAGCTTTTTTTTTTTTAAAGGAGTCAGTGTACACTTGTCAAACATATTGTAAATGACTCTGATTGGAAACCTGCTTTGACAAAATGGAACAAAAATGACCTTGCAGAGGATAGCCCCATAATGTACTGTAGTCAAAAAAGAACGTGTCACCCTTTAAAGTGATTGTAAATGCTTGTTCTTTTTTTTGTTGGTTTTATTTTTTATTTTTTAAATTTACAAACAGGTTTATACTTACCTGCTCTGTGCAATGGAATAATGAATTCTGGCTCCTACCCTTTGCCAAGTGCACCATAGAAAGCTGCTTTCTATGGGGGCACTCGTTCTGGTCCATTCCTGAGCCTCCCTGACTACGTCTATTGATACAAACAGCAGGACTCAACCTGCCCCCCACTCCCTCATCACTGGCTCCCACTGCCCCAGTAAAGCAGAATTCACCCCCAGCATTGCCAAAATTTACCCCAGTGAGCTGCACGTGTGTGGCTGACCGTACAAGGGCAGACAGGCAGGTAAGTAACTTTAATGCAGAAGAAACAAAGCATTTTTATTATTGAGCTAAAAAACATTTAGGCTTTATAACCACTTTAAATTCTGGGACATTGGAGTTTATTTACTAAAACTGGAGAGTGCAAACTTTGAAACCAAGCAGCTTTCAATTTTTTTTTTTGTCAAAGCTTAAAGGGGTTGTAAACCCTTGTGTTTTTTCACCTTAATACAGCCTATGCATTAAAGCGGAGCTCCACCCTAAAGTGGAACTTCCGCTTATTGGATTCCTCCCCCCCTCCGGTGCCACAATTGGCACCTTTCAGGGGGGAGGGGGGTGCAGATACCTGTATAATACAGGTATCTGCACCCACTTCCGGGACTAGCATCCCCGCCCATATCCGAGGATATCCGAGGATGCCCCGTTGTTTCTTGGGAAACACAGTTCCCAGGACACAGCGGGGACCAATAGAGAAGCGCATGCACAGTAGGGAACCGGGCAGTGAAGACGTTGCGTCTTCACTTCCTGATTCCCTGACAGAGGATGGCGGCGGAGCAGCTGAGAGACGAGCGGTCGCTCGTCACATTCTGCCGACACCGCTGGAACCTGGAACAGGTAAGTGTCCATTTATTAAAAGTCAGCAGCTGCAGTATTTGTAGCTGCTGACTTTTAATATTTTTGGTGCGGGTGCAGCTCCGCTTTAAGGTGAAAAAACTTCTGTCACTGACCAGCCCCCCCCCACCCCCCCCCCCCCATTTTACTCAACTGAGCCCTGTAATTCCCATGCCGGAGACGTGCTCACCCTCTCTGCCCATTGTCTTTGCTCTTGATTGGATAGATTGATAGCAGCGCAGCCATTGGCTCCCACTGCTGTCAATCAAATCCAATGACGTGGGGGGCGGGCCGAGACCTACATTCTGTGTCTATGGACGCAAATGCTGGACACGGGAGCGTGCCCGCAAGGTAACCCCCCCGTGAGAGCGCTTCTCCTAGGGAGTTATACAATGCAGGGAGGAGTTAACAGCGCCGCCAGGGGACCCCAGAAGTCGAGGATCTTTTTGTAAAAAAAACAAACTAAGCTTTACAATCACTTTTATTGAACAAGCTGAAGTTAGAAGCTGATTTGCTACCATGCACAGCTGCACCAGATTGTTGCACTCTCCAGTTTTAGAAAATCAACACCATTATGTACCTAACCATTGCATTCCTTTTGTGTCTTTATTATCCATATTCTTAAAAGATCTATGCTATTATTAAGAAACATCATTCTATTCTAAGAAATAATTACTCTGACGTTCTCAAGTTTGTTTCCCTCCTTTCCCATCTTACAGGAGAGGTCAGACTATTTCTACCAATCTTGTACGATCTCATCAACATGCAGATAAAAAACACAATCGCAACCTTTAGGACAGCCTTTCTCAACCTTTTCAACAAAGGAACCCTTGAAATAAGTTTCTCAGGGAACCCTTGCTAAAAAAAATGACTATATCATTATCTACAACTCATGATAGTGTGATGGTGAGTGGGAAGAATGCTCCTTACACTTATTCAGGAAAATTACATATAGCTAAAAAGATCAATTTTGTCAGTGGAAACCTATCTGAGAGGCAGAAATTTCTCATTGCTTACAGAACCCCTAGCAACCTCTGGAGGAACCCTGGTTGAGAGAACTTGCTTTAGGAGCTTACATTAAATCATACCTTTACTCAAACAAACAATACCCAATGCTCCTTCCTAGTGATAGGAGGTTCTACTTTTAACTATCTATATAGAGGATATAATATTAAAATTTAGTAAAACACTTGTCAGTCTTCCTTTGTAATATACATGCTCAAGAACCCTTGTAGGCTTTTTTACATAGGAGGAATGATACAGAAGGTAAATGATAGAATAGCAAGACACAAATACTCTTTCTAACTGGGACAATGAATGAGCAAACTCCATAAAAGTGTGATGTACAGCCCTGTACAGAGAGCAACGCTGAACATGCCTGCGAGGGTAACTTGTTCCATCGTGTTTTTAAGTGGTGTTAGAAACCCGGTGTTAGGTACAGGAGAGGAGTGTGTAGGATATGACAGCGGGCGCTATGTATAGAAGAGAAGTGTAGGGAAACACTGTAAATTACTTTGGAACTATGTATAGGAGAGAAGTCTGTAGAATATGACAGCGGGCCATATGTATTTTTTAAAGAAACAAAGAACTTTTACTTTTGTTTTAAAGAAAATTGTTTTAAAGAAAATTGGTCCATCAACCCCTGAAATATAATTCCTGACTGGTGTGAACTATCCAGAAAGCTGGTGTGAACTTCTCACTTTCTTTCCAAAAAAAAAACGATGTGTGGGGACAGGCTGGGGAGAGATAAGTGTCAGAATTGGCCTGGGTGGTGAGGGATATAATTAAAAAAAAAATGTAAAGCATCGCTTGGTACACAAAAAAATAATTATATATAAACAAAAAACTGTGAAAAATTGCTGCGCAAATCTCGTGTAACATAAAAAGTTGCAAAGACCACCATTTTATTTCATAGGGTGTCTGCTAAAACAACATATATAATGTTTGAGGGTTCTGTAATTTTCTAGCAAAAAAAAAAAACGATGTTTATTACATGTAGGAGAAAAGTGTCAGAATTGGCCTGGGTGGCGAGGGGTTAATTATCATAAGTAATATACAAATAAATATTATAAGCACTGTGAGTTCATCCTCTCAGTCTGCTGCAGAGTGTTCCAGATTGTATTTATACTGACCGCTCTGTATGTAGCTTCTGACAGGCTGCACAAGGAGCCCTGTATCTTGATCTTTTTTTTTTTTCCAATTTTTTTTTTTCCAATTTTTTTTTTTTCCAATTTTTTTTTCCAATTTTTTTTTTTTTGGCCAATGGGCCTATCTTGAGAAAGGGGCCTGGAGCTGCAGCTCCAATAGCCCCTATGTTAATCCGGCCCTGCAGTCAGGAATTATATTTCAGTGGTTTTCTTTAAAACAAAAGTAAAAGTTCCAAAGTAATTTACAGTGTTTCCCTAACAGGGTTTCTAACACTACTTTAAAGTGGAGTTCCACCCAAAAATGGAACTTCCGCTTTAAGGGAAGGTTACCCCCTGACATGCCACATTTGGCATGTCTTTTTAAAAGGGTTCCAGCTCCCACTTCCTTCCCTGGGCTCTGCGGTTCCGGAAGTCAGTTCACCTCTCCTCCCTCTCGGGAATCATCGGGGACACGTCACAGATCCCAGATGATCGCCCGACCAGTAACAGCGCGCCGCTCAGCTCGTGTATGCGCAGTGCGTGCCCGGCTGTGAAGCCACAGCCGGGCGCCCACAGTGACAATGCCGGCGCCGCAGAGAGGAGGGGGAGACGAGCGGGGCTTTGTTCCTCCGCATCGCTGGACCCTGGGCCAGGTAAGTGTCTGATTATTAAAAGTCAGCAGCTGCAGTATTTGTAGTTGCTGACTTTTAAAAAAAATTTTTTAAGCGGAACTCTGCTTTTAGGCCCGGTTCAGACTGCTGCGGTGCGGGAGATCGCATATGATTCGCACCGCACTGCAGTTCAAATCATATGCGATCTCTGTGCGATGCAAATTCAGCCATACAGATAGTATGGCTGAATTCGCATCGCATTCGGCCCAAACTCGCACAGGACCCTTTTTTTCGGTCCGTTGCAGAATCGGATCGCATGGTGTTCTCACCATGCGATCCGATTCCTGTCCGAGTTTGCAGATCGCACTGCGATATGCGAGCTGATATGGGGGTGTCATTAACATTTCACTGACACTCCCAGCAGCTCGCATAGGGCAGTGTGAACTGCCGGCGGGAGACATGCGGTGCGGGAACCCGCTGTAGATTCGCAGCGTTCCCGCACCGCAGCAGTCTGAACCGGGCCTAAAACACGATGGAACGAGTTACCCTTGCAGGCATGTTCAGCATTTCTCTCTCAGGGCTGTACAGCACACTTTTATGTTGTGTGCTCATTTATTGTCCCAGTTAAAGTTTATAGCCATAGATTAAATCTCTAAAAATAGGAGGGGTGGAGATCGTGAATTGCTTGTGAGAAAAAGAGAAGTTTAATGGATTCATCGATTAGACACTGTGTTTGAAATCAGACCTGGATTTACATTTCTTTTTATGTACATGACTTTCTAGAATGAATGTGTGTATTGTATTTTATTTTTTAATTTTTTTTACAATAAAAGTTTTTATTAAGGAAAGGATGGTTCAACGTGTACATGAGTGTATTTTTTGTATACTTTGGTATTTAGCCTTTTTTCCTTCTAGGTCTACAAGGAAGAAGTTTTAATCCAATTTTTTGCTATACTGTATTAGCGCTTGCTCCGATGGGGTCGATTTACTAACACTGGAGAATGTAAAATATGGTGCAGCTCTGCATAGAAGCCAATCAACTTCCAGGTTTTTTTTGTCAAAGCTTAACCTCCCTGGCGGTGTTCCCGAGTCTGGCTCGGGTTGAGATTTTTTTACCAGGAGCGGTAACCCCGAGCCAGACTCGGGCTAGCGTTGCAGGATACAGGGGGAAGTTACTTACCTTTTCCCCTGGATCCTGCGATGTCTCCCCACTGTGTGAGCGAGCCATCTGCTCGCTCGATTCACACAGTGCCCGAGTGCCGCTGATCTCCGTTCCCTGCGACGTTACGGGGGCACGGGAGCGGAGATCGGCGCCAAATTCAAAAAAGTTTAAAAACACAGTACACATGCAGTACTGTAATCTTACGTACTGTATACAAAAAAAATACACATCCCCTTTGTCCCTAGTGGTCTGCCCAGTGCCCTGCATGTCATTTTATATAATAAAAAGATTTTTTTCTGCCTGGAAACTGGAGATTGTCCATAGCAACCAAAAAGTGTCCCTTTATGTCAAAAGTGGTTTTAGACCAGCTAGAAAACAGATAAAAAATTAGAATCACAATTTATCATCAAACAATAAATTTAATGACAGCGACTATTCTGCAACTGAGCAAATTTCAGTTTTTTTGATTTGATTACATTATTGAATCATTTTTATATATATTTTTATTATATTATAATTTATGATTTTGTGTTTCAAACTTTATCATACCCGGGATGTCTACTAGACTCTGGTTCGGACAGATGAGTTATTCATAAGAATTGCATTCCTACAATATAAAAAGGCCAAATTTCCATGCAAAATAATTGTACCGCTTTCAGCACTAAATTCCAGACAGAATCATACCGCCAGGGAGGTTAATTGAAAAAGCTAGAGTTAGAAACTGATTGGCTACCATGCACAGATGCACCAGATTTTGCACTCTCCAGTTTTAGTAAATCAACCCCTATGTATCCTCTGGGAGTCAGTTTGCAATTGTTCACTTTTGTTTTCTTTAAATTTATACAGATTACAGCCCATGTGTATACACGCATTTGCTGATTATGCTTATTTCTGGTTCCTGTTTGTATAAATATGCTTACTTGTTAAATTTTTACTCAATGAATTTCCTTGCCCGAAGCCCAATACTTGCATTTTATGTGAAATGCTTCTGTGAAACATTGTAAGAATTTTTCAATAAAAAGCTCCTGAGTGCTGTAACCAGTGGACTCTATATTTGAGTTTGATTGGGACAGCCATATTGTGCACCTTCACAGCTAAATAGTATAAATAATATACTGTATATTCATTGTGATACTTGGTGAATTCACTCAATGGTTGCAGCACTTTCCAGAGAGTTCACACCAGTCTGGAATTATGTTTCAGGGGTTGATGGACCAATTTTCTTTAAAACGAAAGTAAAAGTTCCAAAGTAATTTACAGTTTTTCCCTAACAGGGTTTCTAACACCACTTCAAAACACGATGGAACAAGTTACCCTCGCAGGCATGTTCAGCATTCCTCTCTCAGGGTTGTACATCAACGAAAATGCTTCCCTCAGCCTCCTGGCTCACTTTGGTAGCACTGCTGCTCAGGCCTCAAACTCAGGCCTTTTATATAGTCCTTCAGACCAGATCACAGCACCTCTGTGCCCAGGCACATACGCTACATATCTCTCGCAATTCTTTGCTGCACTGGCCCACAGCCTGACCTCCTTTCTCCCAGGTGGAGCCTTTAATTACTGCTAGGCCTTCGATTACAAAGGCTGTGCATGCTGCTAGAACTTTTTGCCTGTTGGAGATGTTCTGGTGCGAACCGAAAAGGAGGGTGTTCGGCCCATCCCTACCTGTCACCATGTTATGCACAGCTTGCTGCAGTAAGACTTGAACAAAAGAGTAGGGTTTTTTTTTCCCTTCTTACAGCTATTAGACTCCAGAACCTAGTCCAGGAATTACAAAACCCAGAAAACACTGAATAAACAACTTTCTCCACTCATAAAAGCCATTCTGAAGCCCCTCAATCTGTATCCTTGAGAACGCTGTGTTACCATTAACCCCCTTAACATTGTGACAGGTAGGGATGGGCCGAACACCCTCCTGTTTGGTTTGCACCAGAACATCTCAAACAGGCAAAAAGTTCTAGCGAACATGCAAACTCTAATAAAGTCTATGGAACACGAATATGAAAAATTGAAAGTCCTAATTTTAAAGGCTTTTATACATGTTATTGCCATAAAAATTGTATGGGGACCAGGGTACTGCCCTATGGGACATGTTTCAATGCAAAATAAAGTTTTTAAAACAATAGTTTTCAAAGGAGCAGTGGTTTTAATGATGCTTAAAGTGAAACAATAAAAATGAAATATTCCTTTAAATATCGTGCCTGGGGGATCCCCTTAGTCTGCCTGTAAAGTGGCGCATCTGTGGGATGTATAGAACATGCCACAGCAATAATGACATATCTAAAGGAAAAAATTTAATTTAATTTAAACTTGCTCGCGGCTGTAATGTGTTGCCGACTCCCGGCAGTACAGATTTTTAAAAAATGAAAAAATAAACCCTGGGCTGTGGTTGTTGGGGTCTGCGGGTGGGGGGCTTATCGGAATCTGATAGCCAATCAGCAGCCTTCAATGCACTGCGATCTCACAGTGCATTATAGGATGCTCGTTGGCGGGCGAACGTTCCGCGAGCGCCCCATTAGTTAGTTTGTTCTACTAACAAACGCACACTTACGTTCAACTCGAACATCGGGCCCATCCCTAATGACTAATGACTTATCATCTTTTCCCCAGTTTTAAGGGTTCATTTGGTTCCAATAATTTTTATTAAGGTTATAAACTGTACAGCTATAAAAACATTCAATACTGTACAATATAGCAAGTTCCAGTACATAATAACATTAGTGACATACACCAGTGGTCGCTAGAACAGTATAACGCCATTTTGGGCTATGACTATAATTCTTGAGAGCAGAGGAGACATCCTCCAAAGAGGAACTGTAAGACCGGTGGATGCTCTCCTTGAAGACAAGGGGTTATCTCAGCCATGAATCAATCACAGTAGCTGATCTTTGTGTTTGCGTACACAGCCTTCAAACTGGGAGCTTAACATTAACATTATCCAGGACAATTTGTTCTTTAAGAGGTCAAAAGATAGCATTGGGGATTTCCAAGATCGTGTGATCGTTATTCTAGCTGCTGTAAAAATGAAAGATATTAGGCATTGGGTGGATCTTAGGTGTCCAGGGTGTCCAAGGAGTGCATCTTACGGGAACTTAGACAAATTAGTCCCCGTGAGGGAATAGATAAAATTGTAGTCGTGGATCCAGAATCTATGAGCTTTTGGGCACATCCACCAAACGTGATTCGCCATTCCCTCCTGGCCGCAACCCTAAAAAACACAGGGGGGAGGCTCCCGGCACCCAATGGGCAATTTTGGCAGGGGCCAAGTACCATTACATTAGTTGGCCTCTATTAGGGAGGTGTTTATAATTGATTTTGCAGCTCCTTGTGCCAGTCTATTCCACTCATTAAGGGGTCATTCTGAACAGAATAATGTGTTGAACCAAGAGCTTGTCTTAAAGTGTGGAGAAACCAACAAAATAATATATTGCAGCTCTCCAGTCCTTAGATGTGGTTGCTGTGTTTGTTTTCTTTTTTTTCAGACTTTTTTCTTTTTTTTTCACATAGTCATTCAGCCAGTAACACATGTATTGTCCTAGGCTGACAAAACTCATTTACTATTTTGAATCTATGGAGGAACAGTGTTTTCGTCTTAGGGCAGGAAGTATGTTAAGACTTCAGAACACCTACTCCACTCCTGATCTCCATCAAATAGCATGAAGATGTTTTGTAATCACAGAAGAAAACTGGGCTCAGCTGATAATAGTGATGGACATTTCAGTGCGGCACAAGTAGAATGCTTTACAGTTACAAACTCACTGGATTTCGGGAAGGATTAAAAGGTATTTTCCTGTACTTGCAGCTCTTTCAATGAGCCTGAGGGGTTGATTTATTAACCACTTGCCGCCCGCCCTATAGGCGAATGACGGCTGCAAAGTGGTTTTAAAATCCTGACCGGGCGTCATATGACGTCCTCAGGATTTTGAGCCGCTGCCCGGGGGGCGCGCATCACGGCGATAGCTGTTGCGGGGTGTCAGTCTGACACCCCACAAATACGATCTCGGTAAAGAGTCCCTGACGGAGACTCTTTACCATGTGATCAGCCGTGTCCAATCAAGGCTGATCACAGTGTAAATAGGAAGAGCCGTTGATCGGCTTTTCCTCACTCGCGTCGGTCAGACGCGAGTAGAGGATACAATACAATGCCGCCTATCAGTGCCCGTCTGTGCCACCTATAAGTGCCCATCCATGCCACCTATCAGTGCCCATCCATGCTCATCAGTGCCGCCTATCCATGCCTTTCTGTGACGCCTATCCATGCCCATCTGTACCGCCTATCCATGCCAATCTGTTCCAGCTATCAGTGCCAATTTGTTCCACCTATCAGTGCCCATACGTGTCGCCCATCAGTGCCACCTATCAGTGCCCATACGTGTCGCCCATCAGTGCCACCTATCAGTGCCCATCAGTGCCGCCTATCAGTGCCACATATCAGTGCCCATCAATGCTGCCTCATCAGTGCCACTTCATTGGTGCCACCTCATCGGTGCCCATCAGTGCCCGTCAGTGCAGCCCCATCAGTGCCCATCAGTGAAGGAGAAAACTTACTTACTTACAAAGTTTTGAAACTGAAACAAATAAAAAACACATTTTTTTTAAAAAAATTTCAGTCTTTTTTTATTTGTTTAGCAAAAAATAAAAACCGTAGGTGATCAAATACCACCAAAAGAAAGCTCTATTTGTGGGAACAAAATGATAAAAATTTGGTCTGGGCAGGAAGGTGTTTAAGCGCCCAGTATTGAAGTGGTTAAAGGTCAAGAGAGTGTGCACTTTGCAAGTGTAGTTGCACTCATTGTCCCTACAGCTTAGGGAATGTGGTGAAGTTTCACATTGTAAAGACTACCCAATCAGGTGCAAAGTGCAAGTGCTCTTGTAACGCACACATCTTTAGTAAATCAACTGTTGAATTTGTTTGTAATTTGGACATACATACGCTGTTATTTTGCTGTATGCACGCTGTGCTGCCAGTCAATATGATAGAGAAAGGGTTTTTAAAAACTATTAAAATAGAGTTTTTTTTTCTTAAACTATAGAATAGTGCTGAATAAGTCTATAGTTAAGAATGAAATGCTGCAGCATTACAATATTATTCCTATACTCTATATTACAGACATCATTTTTCATTGCAATGACTCAATCGCTGTCACGTCACCTGCGTTGGTATATTCAGCACGTCCTCATTGTTGCCTCCGAAATGAAATGACCTTGCTGACGTGCAGGATCCAAAAGGATGCAAATTTGGAAATAAAAGCGAGAAGCCATCCAAGTTCCTTAGGATATCAGCACTGTCCTATCTTGGCTCCAGAGTTTGCAGTGACAGGAGAACATTGTGTTCACACTGAAGCAGTTTTGGAATTATAGAAACGTTAATAGAATGTGATCAGCATAGTGCAAATGTCCTCTACTTTCACCAAGTGAATTTATAAAACCAGAATGCATGTTTTCTGTTATATAATACAGAATCTGCATAAGTCCTACTTTTAGATATGTTTAAAATATAAATACTCCAAAACATGCCTGCTTTTAAATTTGTTTATTACAGGCATTTATATAGCGGTGAGAATATTATTTACATATATATTGTACATTCACATTAGTCCCTGCACTCAGGCTGGGTTCACACCCATACAAATTGGATGCGGGTTCCCGCATCCAATTCGCATAGCAGGAGAATGTGACTGGCTCTCTATGGAGCCGGTTCACATATCTCTGCAGCAGGTCCGGTGCGTTTTGCATGAAAAACGTATGCCTTTTTTGGTCCATTTCAGCCCGAAATTGGACCTGAAACGCTGAACCAGCACGCACCTGACCCCTGCTGTGCGACGGATGCGGCAATGGTGTGAACCCAGCCTCAAGGAACTTAGAATCTAAGGCCCCTAACTCACATATACTAGGGCCAATTTAGACAGGAGCCAGTTTAACCCACTAGCTTGTCTTTGGAGTGTGGGAGGAAACCCACGCAGATTTGAACCGTTGACCCCCTAGTGCTGCCAGGCAGAAGCACTAACCACTTAGCCACTGTGCTGCCATTAATCTGTTAGGTGTAATAATGGAGTTGCTTTAAATCCAAAATCATTATTTACTAATGTAGCATCCACCTGACCACTAGGGGTGTGAGGTACCCCCAGAGACTGGAGGCTGACATTTACCCCTGAGTTAGTCCATGGCTGATAATGGAGGATTGAGAAGCATTGGGCACCAGCCACTTTAGACTCTTTTTGAAGATTAAAGGCCTCTTGAGCCCCCTAGGGAAAGATAGCCTTGACTGATGGGGGCATGGCTAGGTGCATGACAAGGGGAACGATTGGTTGGGACAGTTGGGATGGGATGGGCCTGAGCTCAGGAAACGTGTGCCCCAGGGAATTCTGGGTCTTTCGGAAGAGTCGTTTGGATAGGAGGTTGGAGGAGGAGTATGCATCGCATACTAGGACATTATGTGAAACTTACCTTAAAACTAAGCTGTTCTATGATCGTGGGAGCCGCCGTCCAATGCACAGGGCTCAGAAGGAACGGCACAGGTGGCCGTTCCTTCAGAGCACATGCGCCAGTAATGTCACTGGCTGCATGTAATGTAAATATCTCCTAAACAGTGCACGTTAAGGAGATATTTACACTACCTATAGGTAAGCCTTATTATAGGCTTACTTATAGGTAAAAAACAGTAAAGGAAGTTAACTTTCTCTTTAAGGGTCTTCAAGCTGACACCAATGACACAACCGCACTGCAACCACAGGATGATTGTAGTATGGCTCCATTTCCTGGAATGGGTAGTGATTAGCGGTGGTACTGCCCAACGAATGCAACAGGGGGTAACATTTTTGCCAAAGTTGTGGCGTGTGTACAGCCTGAGTGGCTTCATGGCCTCAACTGTCTGTTTTTACTGCTGCCTGTTTTGTGCACATCAAATGTCTTTGCAAACCCAATTATTATCTTCTAAAAGTATTAGTGACATCCTCATTGTGCTATACAGAGCCTGTGCAGAGAACAAAGTTGAGGGAGGAACCCAGCAGATTCACCCAGTTGGGGGGCAGAGTGGGCGGAGACAAGACCAGTCATCCTGCACAGGGAGTGGGAGTAGCAGTGACTAATCTTTATCACAGTAAATAATTAAAACAGGCAAAGTGCACTGTTTTTTATGGTGGTTTAATGCACAGACAGATTTACAGTAAAATAAATAAAAATCTACCCCAAGATCAAGTAAGATTTTTTATTTTTTTTTAGCCCTGAGTTTATCCTAAGGCTGCTTTCACACTGGGGCGGTTTGCAGGCGTTATTGCGCTAAAAATAGTGCCTGCAAACCGACCCGAAACAGCTGTTGCTGTGTCTCCAGTGTGAAAGCCCTGAGGGCTTTCACACTGGAGCGGTGCGCTAGCAGGACGGTAAAAAAAGTCCTGCTAGCTGCATCTTTGGAGCGGTGAAGGAGCGCTGTGTTTACCGCTCCTATACCGCTCCTACCCATTGAAATCAATGGGAGACTGCGGGGATACCGCCCGCAAAGCGCCGCTGCAGCAGGAGCGGAGGTTTTTAACCCTTTTTCGGCCGCTAGCGGGGGTTAAAACTACCCCGCTAGCGGCCGCATACCGCGGGTAAAACGATGGTAAAGCAGCGCTAAATATAGCGCTGCTTTACCATCGCCGCCCCGCACCGCCCCAGTGTGAAAGCAGCCTAAGTGTTCTGTAACAATACATGAGTTTTTCACTACTCGTTGAGATTAAGACACATCTGCCAGTGACAGTATTGCTAACTATGGACCCTATTGGGCTGTTGCAGTAACGTGTGGTAAAATGAATATGGTAATGCACCATATATTCATTGGTGTGCTGGGGGGGCTGTCTTTTTCTTTCAATAAGTTTTTATTAAATTTTAACAGAATATACATAACTCGGGCATACAGAGAAAATCGCTCATTATCGTACATGTTACAGTAGTAAGAAAAGACAAAACGAGCCAAACTTAGCTTGAGATATAATAACTAGCACATATCTTAAAACCAGGTGAGACGTGGTGTTAAAGGGATGGGTGACTTACTGAACCCCCAAAAGGAGATTTGCTTCTAGCAAAGAAACCTCTAATGATTGCTTTTAAATTGAAGGGAGAGGGCTGGCCCAGGGTACCCCAATTGGGATCAAACTGTGCCCTGGGACATCTCCCCTGAGTTTCCTCTCTAGTGGTAAATAGGTATTCAGGAATGGGAGAAAGTGGGGTGATCGACCCGTCTCAAAGGGTGAGGGTCTCTCTGTGAGGAGAGTGACGAGAACTGTCGCCTGTGTATTATAACAGTTTCCTCAAGTTAACTTGGAAGGTAGCTGGTGCTAACTTGGCTATCGTAAAAACTATATAAAAATAAATAAGAAGAAGGGAAAGTTAAAAGAAGGATGAGGGGGAATAAGGGTGGTTGTGCCTAAAATTAGTTGGGATTCAGAGATTTATCCGAAGGGACCCCTGGAATGAGGGATATCCCGCAGTGAGATGCCCATGGTTCCCATACAACTTCAAATTTTTGAGTGGTGTCCAGTAGTATACTGGCTAGCTTCTCCTGGGTCATTATCCATGAGATCTTACTGACTATTGCTCTGAAGGCAATCTTCGGGCGTTTCCAGGCCCTTGCAATGGTCAGTTTAGCTCCCAGTAGAATAAAGTGAATCAACCTTCGCTTGGGCCCGGAAACGTTCGGAATGTTAGCATTCAAGAGAGCAACTGCTGCAGTCCTAGGAACCGAACAGTTTGTGACCTTGGTGATTAAGGAGAATATTTTTGCCCATAGTGGCCTTATTCTGGGGCATTCCCACCAGATGTGTACCAATGTTCCCCTCAACTGACACCCTCTGAAACAGCAAGGGTCCGCCGAGGGATACATCGCAGCTAACCTAGATGGGGTCATGTACCATCTCATGAGAACTTTAACGTTTGCTTCCATTAGAGAAATATTAAGAATACCCTTAAAGGCTTTAGAACCCGCCTGGTGCCAGGTGTCTAAGTCCCATACTTGTTGGAGATCAGCCTCCCAATCAGACATGTAAGTGGATTTACTGGAAGGTTGTGTGAGCGACGAGTATATTACCGAAATGCCGCCCCTCCGGCCCTCGGCTTGACCACACCACAGTTCGTAATCGGTGAATTTGGGGGGTAGAGGTTTTTCTGTCCAAATCTCGTGTAAAAAGTGTGATATTTGATCAAATCTGGAATTTTCAGAGGTTGGCATTTCTAGTTTGTGAGTGCAGAAATTTAGGGTGAGAGGTCCTTTACTCGTAAAATAGTGTCCAATGCGGTACAGTCCCTTATCCAACCACCACTGGAATGTCTTAATGACCATCCCGGGCGGGAAGTTTGGGTTGCCAAAGATGTGGGAGAGAGGTCTAGCCTCCGAGATTAGGTTTGGATTATCACGAATTCTGTCCCAAAGGGCGTAGGACTGAGAGAGAGAAGGTGAAAGAATTGCTGGCCTTTGTTTTTGTGGGCACCATAATAGAAAGTCTAAAGTGTATTGGGGTACTGCTTGCCTCTCCATATAGACCCAGTCTGGTTTTTCAGATGATGAATAAACCGATGATAATTGGGCTAGTCTAGCTGCCTGATAGTATTTAAGGAGATACGGTAATCCCAGTCCCCCCTTTTTCCTATGCAGGTATAGAGTTTGTTGGGGGATTCTATAGCCCGATTTCCCCCATATGAACTTCAGGATTTTACTTTGTAGTGTCTTGAGATGATCTCTTCGAATGGGTATTGGGAGGGACCTAAAGAAGTAAAGAATTCTAGGGAGCAGGGTCATTTTAATGGAATTAATTCTACCTAGCCAGGAGAGCTCATATTGTGACCATGTTTTCAGATCGTCCGCTAGCTTTTGAAATAGTGGGGGATAATTTTTATTGTATAGGGCTTCTATCCTGTCTGTGAGGGAAATCCCTAGGTATTTGAGGTAGCCCGTTCCCCATTGGAATTGAAAGGATTTTTGAAGTAGGGTGACCGTGGAGGGAGGAAGAGAGATGTTCAGTGCCTGTGATTTAGAGTAGTTTATTCCTAAGCCCGATATCCCAGAGAAGTCTGAGAGTGTTTTGAGTAGGTTTGGGAGGGAAGTGATGGGAGACGTCAAAAATAAGAGCATGTCGTCTGCAAATAGGCCGCATTTGTGAGTACGATCCCCGCATTTGACCCCTTGGATGTCGGGATTGATTCTTATTGCTATGGCTAGAGTTTCAATCGCAATGGCAAAAATAATCGGGGATAACGGACATCCTTGTCTAGTTCCTCTAGCAATGGGTATGGGGTTGGAGTATTGTCCCTGTATGCGTATTTGGGCTTTGGGTCGTGAGTATAAGGAGTGAATCACCCCTCTAAAGCGGGGGCCGAAGCCCCATTTCTCCAGGAGTGGGAAGAGGTATGACCATGATACTGAGTCGAAAGCTTTTTGAAGATCAAGAGATAACAGTAGTCCCTGTTGTGCTGACCCCCCATCCCAGTTAGATTGAAGAATGGATACAATATCTATCGCCCTCCTAATTTGATCGGGGCCTTGCCTGCCTGGAATGAACCCCACCTGGTCTTTGTGTATATATTTGTTAATAAAGGATGATAGGCGAACCGCCATTATTTTTGTGAGGACTTTAAGATCAGAGTTAATAAGTGAGATGGGTCGGTAGTTCCCTATCTCTTCTGGGTTCTTATCGGGCTTAGGAATAACCGTAATGTATGCCGTATTGAGATGAGGGTCTAGGGGATTGCCTTGAGTTAAGTGATTAAAGAATTTAACCATATATGGGACTAGGGATTCCTTGAAGGTTTTATAATAGGGAGCCGATAACCCGTCAGGGCCGGGTGCCGACCCTGTCCTGAGGCCTTTGATTACTGAGACCACTTCTTCTATCACGAAAGGGGCTTCTAAGATTTCCCTATGTTCGTCTATTAATCTTGGTATAGGTACACTGTCCATGAAGTCAGAGATCGAGATACTCGGGGATTGTGGGGGAGCACTGTAGAGTTTCGCATAAAATTTTTGAAAGGCATCTAGGATTTTGGCGGGGTTGGCCGTTAGACCGTGATTTGCTAATCT
Organism: Lithobates sylvaticus; assembly: GCA_028564925.1. Taxonomy (NCBI): domain Eukaryota; kingdom Metazoa; phylum Chordata; class Amphibia; order Anura; family Ranidae; genus Lithobates; species Lithobates sylvaticus. The sequence continues at coordinate 97,338,498 of CM053026.1, read as the reverse complement.
GATCTTGGGGAAAGAGGAGAATTTTGTTCTGGGAGATAATTTATTGGCTAGCATTGGTCCTATCTTCCCCTTCTGAGTGTAGAATTTGTTCGAGCTCCAGCGGATAGATTTTTCCGCTTTCGTCGTAAGAGCTAGGTTAAGTTCCAGTCTTAGCTTTTCAATGTGGGCAAGTAGGGATGGGGAAGGGCGACGTTTGTGTTGAGCTTTGGCAGATTTGTACAATTCTTCCAGTCTATCTATCTGTATCATGCGTTCTTTCTTGAGCTTGGAACCTATCTGTATGAACTTTCCCCTAATCACAGCCTTGTGTGCTGACCATAGCGTCTCTGGTGAAATGTCTTCTACATCATTTAGGGTGAAGTACTCAGTCAGGGCCTTATTTAATTCTATCACTTGCACTGGGTCTGAGAGTATAGATTCATTTAGGCGCCATTGTCCCTGTTTTGTCGTGTGTGTGCTGGATTGAATGTGCATGATAACTAGTGAGTGATCTGAGAGAACCGTATCACTTATGTGAGATTTAAGAATTGCTGGTAGCGAGTTTGGAAAGACCAGAATATGGTCAATCCTGGCGTATGTGTCATGCGGGTATGAATAGTGAGTGAAATCCCTTTTGGAGGGGTTGAATTCTCTCCATACATCAATGAAGCCCCTGTTGTGTAGAAGTTTTGCTATCCTTAGGCTTGCCCTGGTGGGTCTGGTGAGCTGTGTCTTGGGAGGTTTGGATTTATCCATTGCCTGATCGAATGCTATATTAGAGTCTCCCCCCCAAACCACAGTGCCCTCTAATAGAGGGGAAAGTTCGTTTAGGATCCGTCTAAAGAATTGTTCCTGACCTTTGTTTGGGGCGTAATAGGATACTAGGGAGTAAATGTGACCTCCTATAGTCCCCTTGACCAAGAGGAACCTCCCCTCCACATCTCTGTGTTCGGATAAAAGAGTGAAGTCACAAGATTTCGACAAGAAGATTGCGACCCCTCTCGTTTTGTTCTCTACCTTGGCAAGATAGAAGTGAGGGTAGTGAGCATGTATAAATTTGGGACTGTACCGCATTGGGAAGTGGGTTTCCTGAATCAACAGAATATCTAGTTTAAGGGATTTGTAGTGTGAAAACAGTTTTTTCCTTTTGATTGGTGAGTTCAGGCCTTGCACATTGTGGGAGGCTATTTTGAGATGTGGTTGTGGTGTGTCAGCCATTAGGTGTGGGAGGAGCGTCAGCTCGGCATATCCCGTCACTCACCTTTGGAAGTTTTCTGTCTGCTTGGCTGTTCAGTTTAGCATAACCTCTTCCTGGCGTTGGGGAGCTGGAGACCAATAATGGAGGTGGTTGTTCTGAAAGGATAAATCTCATTAGGCACCAAATCACAAGGGGGGGCATGGAATGAAAAAAAAAAAAAAAAAGGAAAGAGTGGGAAAGAAAAGAAAATTGTCTCCTAACAAGGGAAACAGTCCCCAGGGGTGGAGACACCCCCTAGGGGCTGCTACCGTATAGGTAACGATGTCTGCTCCCAAAGGGGGCAGACAGTCACACCCTCGGATACCAATAGGAACCAAAGGGTGAGGTGGAGGCACAAGGAGCCTACCTCAGCCAGGGCGCCCCCTATTATTGTAGGAAGTAAGTAGAACACAGCCATCCGGAAGGAGAAAGGCAAGCAAAATGCGGACAGGTAAACAAAGTATGTTTTCGCATCAGGTGCCCCCCGTTCGCCCCTTATTGGGGTGCGGAGGGAGGGCTCCCGTTCACCGTGTTGGTGTGTAAATCCCCAGAATTGACCGGTCCAGGACCGGTCTAACCCTGTGGGACCAGATGTAGCAAAGGAATTAAATATAAAACAGAAAAAAGTCTGTGTTCAAAATGAACAGTGTTCAGGTATCTGAGTCTAGGAAGATCAGATTCAAATTAGGACCAAGGATCGCAGGACAGTTCATGTCCCCTTAGTAGTCTTCAAGGTGGGCCATTGTCCTTTGATTTCTTGGTTTTGGTCTTGTTCCACAGCGGTGATACCGGGCTCGTCGGGGTTGGTCTCTTAGAAGATCCGGGCAAGTTGGAAGTCACCTCCATGTCTGTTTCTTGGGAGATGAGTTTGAGTCGCAGCAACAGTCTTTCGCCTTCAGGGAATGTCGAGAAAGAATAAGACTTTCCGTTGTCTGTGAATCTCACTGCAAAAGGGAAGGCCCACTTGTATTTAATGTCTTTCTGTGAAAGGACCTGAAGCAGGGGTTTTAGTGAGCGTCTGCGTTGCATGGTGGAAGGAGACAGATCTGCGAATATTTGTACAGGATGACCAAGACATAAGACTTTGGGAGCTGAACGTGCCTGTCTCATCACTTCTTCCTTGATGGCGTAGAAGTGTGGTTTTGCGATGACATCTCTTGGGGATCCGTCTTTCCTGGGAGGTCCCAGTGCTCTATGAGCTCTGTCAAGTTCCAAGCAGTGCTGAGGCACATTTGGGATTAGGTTCTGGATCATATTTTGTACCGCAGCTGGTATGTTGGTAACGGATTCAGGGAGTCCTCTGATCCTAACGTTGTACCTTCTTGACCTATTTTCCAAATCGTCAATTCTGGATAAGGCGATATCTAATTGATCTTGTACTGTGTGTAGGTGGTCAGAGGTTTGGTTAGTCATGGCAATTGTTTGTTCCATCTTATGCTCTATGTAGTCAATTCTGGTGCCTAAGTTCTGAAAGTCCTGTTTAAGCTCTCCTGTGATTTTGGCTGCTGTTAGGGAAAGCAGGTCTGATAATTTCAGATAAAGTTCATCCATAGTGAGGGATGCTGACATGGGATCAGTGTGTAAAGGAATAGCTTGGTGAGCAGTGAGAGGCTCTGCAGGGGAGACTGAGGGTCCGTCTATGGAACGGCCTATTAGGGATTCTGTGGAGGCTGGTGAGGGAGACAGGTCCTGCTGTGTGTATCCCTGTTGCACCGGTGTGTAGTGCAGGGTAGTGGGGGGAATTACCTGTCTCCCCTCAAGTCTTCCCTCCGTGTAGGCCGGGTGCTGCCTCGAGGCGGCCGCCATCTTGGATCCGCCGGCCGGATCCAGACTCTCAAATTGTGGCTCCAAGCTGCGTCTGACCGCGGGTCTGTTCATATGGGGTGATGCCCTGTCGTGTGAGGATTCCGTGGGCTCTCTTTACCGCCGCTCCGGAGTGCTGTGGAGCTGATAATGGGCTCCGTCTGGCTGAGGTAGAGCGGAGCTCCTGGCTAAGCGGCCATCTTCGGAACTCCGCGCATGCGCACTCCCGGGGGGGGCTGTCTTTTTAATGGCATTTAACTCACCAACCTAACACACCTGTGCTGCCAAAATCACTTTTATTTACAATCAGCTCGCTAATGCAATATACGGCAACGCACCTTAAAGAGGAGTTCCGCTTAAAAAAAAAAAAAAATTAAGAGTCAAATACTGCAGCTGCTGACTTATAGTAATCGGACACTTAGCTATCCCAGGGTCCAGCGATGTGGGGGATCAAAGCCCCGCTCGTCTCCCCCTCCACTCGGCCGCGCTGGCATTGTAACTGTGGGCGCCCAGCTGTGGCTTCACAGCCAGGCACCCACTGCGAATGCGCAAGCCACGCGTCGTGGTTGGCCGCGCAGTCATCTGGGATCTGTGACATGTCCCAGATGACTGCCTAGAGCAGCGATGGTGAACCTTGGCACGCCAGATGTTTTGGAACTACATTTCCCAGGATGATTATGCACTCTGCAGTGTAGGTGAGCATCATGGGAAATGTAGTTCCAAAACATCTGGGGTGCCATGGTTCACCATCCCTGGCCTAGAGGGAGGGGGAAGAGCTGATATCCCTTCCTGCGCCGAGGGAAGTGATGCCAAGAGTCCAGGCACTGAAGGAGGCAGACTACGAGGGACCCCCTAGCAACAGGTATTTAGAGGTGAGTAAAAAATATATTGTCTCCAAATTTTTTATTTTTTATTTTTTTTATGTACATTAATGCATTTTTTTTTTTTTTTTTTTGGGGTGGAACTCCACTTTAATGCAGGCCCATAGTGTCCTCTGGAAATCAGTTTGCAATTGTTTCACTTTTGTTTTCTTTACCTTTATAAATCTGTGTTGAAGGGGGGAAGACCTGAAATAGATGACATTGTATATGAAATGAAATACTAAATGGGGAGATGTGTCGTCTAAACTGGAATAACTACTCAGAGATGCAAACCAATGTAAACGTACTAGAAACCTACATATTCTTCTGCAATCCAGTACCCCCCAAACTTTGCAAAACGTCCTGGTTCATACCAAAACCTATTGCTGACCTGTGGGGTGAGGTGACTATGACCGTTTTGCTAACACTATCAGTACAGCAAAATAATTTGTGCAGTCCCTGCATTGCCTCTGTTACACTCTGGAGTAACTGCATAGGTTGTCATTGTCCCCTACAGCCTCATGACTAGGGTTGGCAACTTTTCTTCAATTCAAACCCGAACACTTTCTCAGCACACAGCAATTTTGTTTTGTAGTATAAACTACACATATATTTTGCTATTAAATAACATTTCTAATCATATGAAGTTAATAGTCCAGAGTTCCCCTTTTACATCTGAACTCACAGAGTTCCCTTTCACTGTAAGGGGAGACTCTGCAGACTCTGATGTAAGGGAGAACACTGGGAACTCTAACATAAGGGATGCTCTGGGAACCCTGATCTAAGAGGGAACACTGAGAACTCTGATGTATGCAGAGGACTCTGATCTCTGACTGAAGGGGGAACACTGCGGCTTCTGGTGTAAAGCGGAACTCTGATGTAAGGGGTGCTCTGAGAACCCTAATTTACCTTAGTGTACTCAGTCAGAGGCAGGAGAGAGAAGGGGGGAGACTTCAGTCACAGACAGAGATGGATGGTGAGCTCACTCACCCCTTGGCAGTCAGCCCCTTTCATTCAGATGTATCTGAGGCTGCTAGACTTCAAATTTCCTGCCCGCACTTTCTTTTTCTAAGGAGTGTGGGCAGACACAGAGGGGTAGAGACAAGAGGAAGGGGTGCAGATCAAGCCCTCTATCCTCTCCTGTCTGCGTGGGGGGAGGTGGACTGTTAGTGCTGGCTTTGGGAAGCATGAAAAAGAGTGTAACAGACACTCTCAGCTTAGACAACTGCAGCCAGCAACCCTGCTGGGAAGCCATAGTCCGGTCTGAATAATGTGTCCGGGTTTCAGGCAGTCTGAAACCCGGACGCATGATTTCAAACCTGAACTGTCTGGGTGAATTCCGGACAGGTGGCAACCCTACTCATGACCCCAGTGTGATCTCCTTGCTGCCAGCCATTTACATATGTTTTTGACTTGTTTAAACCTGAAACATTACCAAAATACAAACTATCCTTTAAAATCAACTTCACTTCATGACACCGGAAGTGTATCTGTTGGGAGTACTAACTTGTTTTGTTCCCCAAGCCCCTCTGCTCAGAAAGTATTACAAGATGCACAGGAAGAACTCAAATCCAAATACTATAATCTTACTCTTTCAAATGCTTAATGGTGTTCTACCTATACTAAAACTGGTGCACGCTGGGAAAGTAGTACCCCAAAAATTCAGGAAAATCTGGCAAGCCTGGCTGGATTCAGTTAAAGGCCCGTACACATGAAAATGTCCGTACGACGAACGATTGGCTGACAAGCTGATCGTTAGTATAGTTCTTTCGACAGCCGATTCTGACTGGTCAGATGACAAAAACTGAAGGTTCAGGCTAGAAAAATGTTATTGTACTTGAACACAACGTTAAATTTTCATTTAATTAGTACAGTTTTCCTCTGAAAAAAAAAAGGCAAGACTATGCATGCTTGGAAACGAAATTACAATACAATTCAATACATTATATCACTTCTGAAGTTGTATTCTGCTGTTCGAAAATTTTTGTAAGTTGAGTAACCTCTTCCTTTTTAATATAAGACTAGCATGCACCGAACGATAATTCGTCTGATATTCTTATTGTGTGTACGATGTTTAAAGTGTTACTAAACCCTTGAATGCATAAAGGATCCATCCGATCCCCTGCAGCACACACAACCCATATATGACGTTATTTCTTTAAAATAAAAACGCTGTATACCTTTTCTGACGATCGGTATACAGCGGTCACATGACATACATCATTGTCCGGCCGCACGCTCAAGGTTCTTATAGGAGGAGATTTCAATCTCCTCTGACATGGATAGTGATGGTGCCTGACTCCCGACCCTCTTTCTGGCCAGTGCTATATGGCTGACTGTGCCAATGACATGTACAGGAAATGTTCTCTACAGCAATACAGACCAAACTGAGCATGTGCGGCCTGACTCCACTAACTGTGTCTTATCCAGACTTGTCCAGGGGGACAATGCAGGAAGGAGAGGATCTGTGCATACACGATCAAACAGCCTTTTTACACAATGCAGAGGATTAACCCCTTAGGTTCCACAGTGAGTATAATAAGCATGCTTTACTGCACATACACACCGATTTTGCTGTTGTGGGTTTAGTAACAATTTAATTGTCATTAGTCATGAAAACTTGCATGCATGCCACTGTCCGGATTTGATGGGAAGTAGAAGATGATATGAATGTCAAAATGTTCCATGGGTTATAGAAGTTACCATAAATTGTTGTCCTTAATGTAATTGTGCTGTGTACAATGTGCACTGACTCCAGCGTTGGCTCTACATAATTTCTCTTAACCAGATTCCTGATATGGACAACAATAGACCATACCTGAGCAATGTGTGTTGGCAACTGGCAAGATCATTTGCAGTCTGCAACGGGGAATAATGCATGACCACTGTAGTCCAAATGTCCCCTTCATTCTCATCCCTGTTATTCACTTATACTCCAACCCATTTCTTACCCACCTAAAATGATGAAGACCATAACAGCCTTTTATTAAAACAATCAAAATAACTCACTCCAATCAAATATATATATATATATATAAAACAAATATATATAATAACAATAACATAAGTTGTTAAACCCAGTCTGGTGATCTCTGACGGTGACCCACATTTTACCACATATAACACCAATGCACTTTTTTTCACTTTCCACTTTGCACTTTCCAACCTGATAGGCCTCCAGCTGTAACCGCTCATAGATAACCCTTTCCCGCAGTGCAACCATTCCGGTATTCCATCCACCGTTCTGGAATACACCAGAGGGGCACATACTACCGACGAGCCCCCCACCCCTTTTTGATCACCTCCGTTTACCGCTACCATCAAAGACCACCAGAAAAAACACAGCCACCGCCCGGAAGGGCCCATCTCCGCTGTCATGACGACCTTCTTCCCTCTCCTGAAAGAAAGAAAACACACCACAACAAATACGTACAGAAACATTACCTATAGGGAGGGAGGGTGGGAAAAACTGCCTCCTTCTTCAGATTCTTCCTCACACTGACCACTTGCTCCACCCCCTATAAATATAACCACTCCCCCTTTAGCAAAACTTCGCTCTTACCTTCCTCTTTTCTGCCACTCCACTTACATTTTTCCACATTAACCCTATTTGTGTCTCCCTTAGACACACTGTCATACCCTACACTATCCATCCATTCCGGGCCTCTCTGGACTGCAGTTGGGAGGCACACTGGCAGCTGCAGATTTAAATATATTGACAACTTTTGAAATTCCATGAACATATTAAAGATTATGTATACTGGATGTTTGATATAACCGCCCTCCTATGCAAACATCGCTCTGCGCTACAGGGATGGTGTATCTATGCGATAAAATGAATAACTAAAATCCCAGTGTATCAATCTCTAGTGAAATATTAATACATAAATTAAATAAATATATAAGAGAGATTTGATTATAATAAAAATAAAAAAATCTCAGCAGTGTGAATATGTGATGAAACTTATAAAACACACTCCAACAGCAGCTGCTTAAATAAAATAAAATCTCAAAAATTACAATAAGTTGAAAAAAGTGCATAGAAAGTCTTTTTCAGATATTGTAGCAGCGCTATCAGCTAGACATCAGTGTCCGATGTGAATAAATAAATAATTAAATAATTCTCCAACAGTATCAATCCGTGTCCGAAATAAATGAATGAATAAATAATTCTCCAACAGTAAAAAGGTAAAAAGATGTGTGAAACAGTTCTATATAGTTGCTGTGTAGTCAATCTGAGCCATCCACCAAAGACTTCACCACGTGTGATGCTCGTCCCCTTGTGGGGGTACACTCACCAGATACACTATAATTATAAGCCTGTAGTCATCAGTATCTCCACTTCTCCTCCAATATCACCATATCAGTTCTCCCAATACGCAGGTACCGGTCATAACATATGGAAAAAAATTGGGCCACATAGTGTGATACTGTATAATGCAATTTATTAAAAATTCTTCCCCAAACAAATAAAACTCCCTCAGTAAGTTAAGCGTACCATAGTAAATAACAATTAGGGCAAATGTAAAAAGTGCACTGTGCCTGAGCTTTCTCCTCCTCGCCGGAAATGTACTGGGATCAGTTCCGCTGTGTACAGCAGTGGCGTCCTTCCTATTTCGGCCTGTGGAGCGCAAGCTTGGACCGCACACGTCTTACGTCACTTCCGGTTGACTTATGATTCTGACGCGTTTTGTCACTTCCGACTTTGTCAAGGGGAAGAATTTTTAATAACATCTTTTTACTTTTTTACTGTTGGAGAATTATTTATTCATTCATTTATTTCAGACACGGATTGATACTGTTGGAGAATTATTTATTTATTTATTTATTCACATCGGACACTGATGTCTAGCTGATAGCGCTGCTACAATATTAAAGATTATGAAAGATTTTAGACATTGGTTATAGAGGTTGGCCTTGGCAGCCTAAATACTCCCTTCATTGAAGGTTTTCCTTGTGCATAAGCAGTGGAGAGGACTGCAGATAAATAAAGAAGCAAACACTGAAAAATCACCTAGTTATTTTTGAATGTATTATTATACAATTTATACAGGATTTATATAGTGCAGCACTTTACAATATAAAGGTCAACTGTACAGATACAATACAATTCAACACAAGAGGGTTAGGAAGGCCCTGGCCCTAACAGCTTACAATCCAGAAGATAAACTTTTATCATGTTTAGTTTTTTACTATTATTTTTTCAGTCTCAAGAAGCGAACAGAGATCTAAAAAAAAAAAAAATATATAGAGCAAAGGCTAAGCCTACTTATCCATTTGCCGACACTGCACTTTCAGGTATGCTGTGTCTGAGCGGCACCTCTTCACATGATGACATAATATTCAGCAGCAGCTTTTAAGTTTTCTCAGCTGAATCATGTAACATCGCTATGAAGTTTTACAGCTGATAACTGGATTTACAAGGTGAAAGAGTGCGTCTCACCTTAATATATATCATTATCCCTCTGTAATGGGTTTGTGCATGCAGCATACATTAGGCCCAGGAATAGATTGGTTGCAGGTTGGTACACGTAAGCGGCATTGGCAGAAGATGACATTTGACCTTGTGCTTTGATATATACCACTAATAGTTGCAGCTGTGTACTCTATTGTAAGAAACTCTATGAAGGGAAGATAAAGAGCTTTTTGATCTCAGAAGCCTTGATGAAGAATGAGGACTTAAAGTGCATCTTTGAACCAAATTTTTTTGGTGTTAGAAAGAGTCTGGAAGGGTTGTCAGGTTTTTATTATTGAGAAGATTGAATCTCTGTTTGTCTAAGTCAGGCATGTCCAAAGTCAGGCCCGTGGGCCAATCGCGGCCCGCGATCCGGTTTCGGATGGCCCGCCTGGTAATTTTGACATATATATCTTTTGTGGCCCCCAACGAATCCCCGAGCGCCGGGGGCCACAAAAGATAGATATGCTGGCTACCTTGGAGGGGGCGGGACAAGTGCCGTGCATACAGGAGAGGAGTATTTCCTGTTTACACAGCGTCCTGTGTAAAAGGAAATCCCGTCTCCTGCGCTGCCATTGGACAACTGTTTTGTCCATCATAGGAGGCAGGACATTTTAAATTAAAGAGGCCGCCGATAAAAAACAGGAGTTTCTCCTGTATGTCTGTTGGCGCTCGTCCCGCCCCCCTCCCTGTCTCCTCCAAGGCTGCAGATGGGCATGAATCAGGCTGCACTGATGGCAATGGTGAGTCTGCATTCATGTCAGTGTGGGGGCTGCATTCATATCAATGTGGGGGCTGCATTCATGTCAGTGTGGGGGCTGCATTCATGTCAGTGTAGTGGCTGCATTCATATCAATGTGGGGGCTGCATTCATGTCAGTGTATGGGCTGCATTCATATCAATGTGGGGGCTGCATTCATGTCAGTGTAGGGGCTGCATTCATGTCAGTGTAGTGGCTGCATTCATATCAATGTGGGGGCTGCATTCATATCAATGTCGGGGCTGCATTCATGTCAGTGTGGGGGCTGCATTCATGTCAATGTGGGGGCTGCATTCATGTCAATGTGGGGGCTGCATTCATATCAATGTCGGGGCTGCATTCATGTCAGTGTGGGGGCTGCATTCATGTCAGTGTGGGGGCTGCATTCATGTCAATGTGGAGGCTGCATTCATGTCAGTGTGGGGGCTGCATTCATGTCAGTGTGGGGGCTGCATTCATGTCAGTGTGGGGGCTGCATTCATGGCAATACGGTGGGGGCTTCATTCATGGCAATACGGTGGGGGCTGCATTCATGGCAATGGAGTGGGTGCTGCAGATGGGCACTGTTTAGGCTGCATTGATGGGCACTGACCCTTTTTTTGCTTCACAGTTCTTTATTTAAAATTTAAGATATTTTTTCCTGAAACTTCCTTTTTAAAGTTAAGGTGCATGTTTTAAGCTGATTAAATATGGTATATCCAAATAACACAAGACCCGAGCGCATCTATTCACCACACACGGCACAAAGGCAACAATTCTTGCATTAGTGCTCGGACGAATACCCTTAGACCGAATTTTAATGGTTTAAAGAATGTTAGGCAAAATGGTCGGCCCTCACGCATGTTCACTTCATCAAATCTGGCCCTCTTTGAAAAAAGTTTGGACACCCCTGGTCTAAGTGGACTGTGTCATTGGGACAGTAAAAGACTAGATACACATGTAAAGTTTTTTCTTTTTTTTCAATCAACCCTGTGGCCTGACACGCCTTACTAGCTAAGTAATTTGAATGCGGTGATCTCCCCTGCTGTGCTATTGTGTTCTGACAGGTGGAACTGCCACCCCACCAGAACACATTGATCAACACTGCCAGCCGTTGGCTGCCAGCACTGATCAGCTGCTGGTTGAATACTGGTTTTCAAGCTAGACCATTCGACAGAAGCTGGCCATGAAACAGGCAGCTGTACACAATGTCTGAATGTTCGGATCACGTGTAAGATCCCCTTTGAAAACATGTTACATGACAGCAGTACAAGGAGAAGTTCCCTGTACTAGTTGTCAGTTGTTGAAATCAGCGAGGCCGCGCAGGACTCTGCCCACACGGCCCTTAGAAATTACACGAGGAATGAATCTGTGTGGCTTCTGGTCATGTTCCAAGCTCTAAGCAAATGCTGGCTTTCGTAGTGTTGATTGCAGTCATTTCAGGGTGCTAGACAGGGAATTAGGGTAGTAGGGGAAGCCAGAAGGTTTGCCTTTATCTCTGCAACTGAAGAATCTAATATGTTTTACACACACTCTGTAAAAATAAGTCCCTCTCACATGTGGATATTGTAGATATTGAGAGACATTTTGGAACAATACAAGCATATTTCTAGATGATATACTATGCAAAAACATGAACTATCTATTGTAGTGTAATACAGATGAAGTATTCCTGTCAACTTGAGGAAACTACAGAGCATAGCAAGGGATTAGCCATCTTAAAAACCCCAAATTGTGTCCGATGCTGAAGGTTTTTTAAGGGGCTATAACTTTTACTTCAGAATATGACATATGCCGCGTACACACGACCGGAATTTCCGGCAGACTAGGTCCGACGATCTTCCTGACAGACTTTCGACAGAGTTCTGATGGACTTCCGAACGAATGGACTTGCCCACAAACGAATGGACTAAGTCCGTTCAAAAAGTCCGTTCATTTTGAACGTGATGACGTAAGACGGGACTAAAAAAGGAAGTTCAATAGCCAGTAGCCAATAGCTGCCCTTGTGTCATATTTGGTCCGTCGGACCAACATACAGATGAACGGTTTTCCCGATAGGAATTGAGTCCGTCGGACAGATTTGAAACATGTTCTATTTCTAGGTCCGTCTGATTTTTTTTTTTAAAAACGATCTGATTATCCCACACATGATCGTAATGTCCGACGGACTGATCCCGTCGGACCTAGTCTGCCGGAAAGTCCAGTCGTGTGTACGTGGCAATAGTCTTGTTTCTTATGCTGCTATACAGGGACTTAGAGGAGGTTGATATCAGGACATTTATGGGTGCTTATACTAGTTGCAATTTATTCATTTATTTAGTTGTCATTTAAAATTCATACATAACTGTACTGATGGCTTTTATAGCTTCCCAGAGTCCATCTTTTAGGATCATTTACATCCCCCAAGCAATTCCTTGTTAAAAGTCTTTTTTTTTTTGCATAGGAACTTTCATAGATTTATGACTTCAAACGTGTGCAAGTGAGATACGGTCAGATTCATTTCTATGTCAGTTTCAAAGTTTATGTAAAAGTCAGGCTTGGCCCTGCCTCTTCCTGCCTACTGAGCTTCCCTATTGGTCAGTGTGGTTTCATTATGACATCATGACTAACCTGGTCTCAAAATACCAACCAAACCACTCTTTTCAGTACTCTCAAGACCTCCTGCTCTCTAGCTCCCAGTGTCACCTCCTCCCATGCTCACCTCCAGGATTTCTCCAGAGCCTCTCCCACCCTCTGGAACTCCTTACCCCAGTCTGACTGGCTATCTCCTAATGTACCCATCTTCAGACCATCCTTGAAAACCCTTCTCTTCTAAATAATACAGTGTTTTTACTTTCTCGATCAGATCATCCCCACAGTTATTACCTTTTGTATCACTTGACCATTCCTCTTAGATTGTAAGCTGTAACAATCAGGGCCCTCGGATTCCCCTTGTACCAAATTGTATTGTAACTGTACTGTCCGCCTTCATTTTGTAAAGCACTGCGCAAATTGTTGGCGCTATATATATCCTGTATAATAACATAATAATAATAATAATTAAATGACCAAACAGGAAGTCCTGGGAGGAAAGAGGGGGTAGGCTCAAGCCCAGCTTTAATTTATTTACCTCCATCTCTGGATACAGAGAGACAAAACACAACTTCTCCTTACGGGTTTTATCATATAATCAGTTTGAATTTCCCAGATGTATACAATACAGTTCTTCTTAAGACATTGACAATTCTTCTTTGAAGTGAAGCCAACACATATTGAAAAAAAAAATGTGATAAAGTATGGAAAGAGTCATACTTTGTTTTTGTTTTTATTGCTACCTTGGACAGAAGTTAAGAACAATCTCTCCAACAGGGACACAAACAGTAGTATACACACTTTGTTGGGTTGAATCACTTGCCTGTATTTTATTGCTGTCTGTGTTCCTATTGGGGAGATTTCTCCTTATTTTTTTACCCACTTAGCACACAAAAAGCAAGGGGAATCTCCCTGTCACGCTTACCCCAAACACAGGTGGTCAGACACTATAGCTGGCTATTGTGTTCTTCACCTATATCAGTCCCCTTTCTCATAAGGCAAGCAGGCCTACCGACACTCGGTTCCCTCCAGGACTTATACACACTGCTATAGTGCCTGGCTACCACGCCAGGGCAGGCTCAAACTGAGCAAAGCAAACGGGTACTTGCGGTTGGCAGACAGTCCAACGGGTTCAAAAACAGTCCAGTACAAGGCAGGCAGAGTTCAGAGAATAGTCGTTATCCAGTCTGAGGTCCTACACAGGGAAATCCAGTCTAGCAGAGGAGGGCAGACAGGGAGCTTGATCAGGTAATGCACACTTTATCACACTCTATTACAAGCATGAGACTGAAGGTTTGGCTGGCTTAAATCAGGTTTGGCCTCCACCTAGAGTCTGGCCACATCAATCACCTTGCAGGTGGACAGACAGACAAGGAGAATGCCAAAACCAAACCAGGATGCTGGAATGAGGAGCAGGAGCGCAAGAGGCTCCTGACACTCCCATTTTAGGCATGTGGTATCACTCTAAGTATAAATAATAGTTTTATTTAAATGTTTATTTATAGAAAATAAAACTCCATTCATTGATGGATATAATAATTTACCTACCGGCAATTTGCTTTATCCTAAGCAGTGACAAATTGATCAATGATGTAGACTTTCCATGCACAATGATGTGGATTTTTCACATCCTAAGATTTCGTTCAATAAGTTTTTGCTGTCAGGCAGATGTTTAGCACGCCGTCATCTTTGCTGCTAGGCAGATGTCTCTCTCGCACCTTTCAACGTCTTAGTATGAATATAGATTAGACAGGCACTCTGAAAATGACCTACACTGTAATATCAGCCATTCATTTAAACATTTCAAAGTGTGAAGGATTGTCTTCATAAGATTAGGCTGGATTTGGACAGGTTATTTAATGAATAGATTTTATCAGTGTTTTGATAAATGTAAGGTCTCTGACACTAATGCTAAGAAAAAAAAAATTGGTTTCCTGTAAATGTAATAGTATACTCCAGCCAAACATGGAAATTTCACATTCATATTCAGTAGGCACAGTTTGTCTTCTGATTGGCCATCATTTTCATCTGTCATTCATTTTGTGCATCTGACTGCCAAATTCACGAAAGCTGGCTCAAATTTTGACACAATTCCTGTGAATCAGCTAAAGTGAGAGCTATGGTTGGTCCTGTTAACTCAACTGGCTTAACAAACATTGATTTAAAAATCAAAGGAGTCATGCAGAAAAAAAGTGGGTTGAACAGTGACTGCAGCCAATCAGATGCAGCTGCTGTTGGGGTATTCTGATAGTTGCAGATGCTGGCTGTCAGAATACAATAGCTGGCAGCAGGAGATTCCTCAATCAATGCTGTTTAGCATGGATGGGAGAATGTCTCGATTTTTTCTCGTTCAGCACAGCTTTTGTGGCAAGTGCCTCTATCTGATGGCATACTTACCTTTTGAATGGCCCTTTAAAACAAGTTCAGTAATGATCGAAAAACACCCAGCCACCATTTTTACTCTCATATATGCACAAAGCTTAACCATCCCCCAGCAGGTGCTCACTTTTTATCTCTGTAGCTCCCGTGCCCTGGGCCAACTACATTTAATACAGTGCCTTGAAAAAGTATTCATACCCTTTGAAATGTTTCACATTTCGTCATGTTACAACCAAAAATGTAAATGTATTTTATTAGGATTTTATGTGATAGACCAACACAAAATGGCACATAATTGTAAAGTGGAAGGAAATTGATAAATGGTTTTCTATCGGCTCTCCCTGTCAGAGGGGAGATAATCAGCACATTGATTATCAACGCAGCCCCATCAGATGTGCCACAGCAGAGGTGCCCATGAGCTGCCAGTCAGTGCCCCATCAGAAACAGCTGTAGGTGCCCATCACAGTGCCAATCAGTGCCCATATCAGTGCCAATTAGTGCCCACCACAGGGCCAATCAGTGCCCTACAGTAACACCTGTCAGAACCTCATCAGTATTTCATCATCAGTGCTGCCCATCAGTGCCACCTGTCAGTGGCAATCAGTATCGCCTATTAGTGCCAATCAGTGCCGCCTGTCAGTGCCCATCACAGCCGCCTGTCAGTGCCCATCACAGCTGCTTGTCAGTGCCCATTAGTGCCACCTGTCAGTGCCCATAAGTTGCCACCTATCAGTGCCCACCAGTGCCGCTTATCAGTGCTACATATCAGTGCCACCTATTGGTGCCCATCAGTGCTGCATATCAGTGCCGCCTATGAGTGCCCATCAATTCTACATATCAGTGCCTCCTTATCAGTGCCCATCAGTGCCACCTTATCAGTGCCAACTCTTCAATGCCCATCAGAGCCGCCTCATCAGTGCCCATCAGTTCCACCTCATCAGTGCCCGTCAGTGAAGGAGAAAACTAAATGTTATAACCGAAACGAAGAAAAACTTTTTTCGTTTTTTTTTGTTTAGCAAAAGATAAAAGCCCCAGTGGTGATCAAATACCACCAAAAGAAAGCTCTATTTGTGGGAAGAAAATTATAAAAATGTGTTTGGGTACAGTGTTGTATGACCACGCAATTGTCATTCAAAGTGCGACCAAGCTGAAAATTGTCCTGGGCAGGAAGGGGCGAAAGTGCCTGGTATTGAAGTTGTTAATCTCAGTATAAATACAGCTGTTCTGTGAAGTCCTCAGAGGTTTGTTAAAGAACCTTAGTGAACAAATAGAATCACAAAGGCCAGGGAACACACCAGACAGGTCAGGGATAAAGTTGTGGAAAAGTTTAAAGCAGGGTTAGGTTATAAAAAATATTCCAAGCTTTAAACATCTCCCAGAGCACTGTTCAATCCATCAAAATGGAATAAGTATGGCACAACTGCAAACCTACCAAGACATGGCCGTCCACCTAAACTAACAGGCCGGGCAAGGAGATCATTATTCAGAAAAGCAGTCAAGAGGCCCATGGTAACTCTGGAGGAGCTGCAGAGATTCACAACTCAGGTGGGAGAATATGTCCACAGGACAACTATTAGTCGTGCTCTCCACAAATCTGGCCTTTATGGAAGAGCGGCAAGAAGAGAGCCATTGTTGAAAGAAAGCCATAAGAAATCCCATTTGCAGTTTGTGAGAAGCCATGTGGGGGACACAGCAAACATGTGGAAGAAGGTGCTCTGGTCAGATGAGAACAAAATGTAACTTTTTGGCCTAAAGGCAAAATGCTATGGGTGACGGAAAACTAGCACTGCACAACACCCTGAACACACGATCCCCACCGTGAAACACGGTGGTGGCAGGATCATTTTGCTTTTCTTCAGCAGGGAAGCTGGTTAAAGTTGATGGGAAGATGGATGGAGCCAAATACAGCGCAATCTTAGAAGAAAACCTGTTATGCCGCATACACATTTTGTCACAGATTTTTGTCAGAAAAATCTTGGATGTTTTTTCAGACGGAATTCCGCTCAAGCTTGGCTTGTATACACACGGTCACACAAAAGTACGTTGAACTTTCGACCGCCAAGATCGCGATGACGTGCAACACTACGACGAGCTGAGAAAATGAAGTTCAATGCTTCTGAGCATGCGTCAAATTGTTTCCGAGCATGCGTAGGAATTTTGCGCTTCGGAATTTCTACAGACGATCGGAATTTGGACCAGAATTCGGCCAGCAAAAGTCTGATGGATACACACGGTCGCATTTTCCGACCAAAAGCTCTCATCTGTCTTTTGCTGGCCGAATTTCCGATTGTGTGATGCTGCTTTCCTATACACAGGAGAGGGAGGCAGGGGAGATAGACTGGGGGGGATTTGTGCTGGGGGGGGGGGGGGGGGGGGAGTATGACATGTTTGTTATAAAAAAAAAATATTTGAAGCTTTAGTATCACTTTAACCCTGTCCTCAAGTACCCACCAGGTCATATTTGCAGGTTTTCCTTTATCTTGCACAGGTGCTTTAAATCAGAGTCAATGGCTTGTTATTTTGGACAGCTATTTTATCTAAGAGAAATTCCCAAAACATGGCCTGTTGGGGATACTTGAGGACAGGGTTGGGAACCACTGGACTAGATCACCCTCCTATTATTTTAGCAAATAAAGATACTGACACGATTATTGAACTTATAACTATTTCAAATGCCATTTCTTCTAGTGCTTTACAGGGCATGTTGCTATATGATAGGTATCATTTTTCTGAATGTACACATACACCGCAGAGCAGAAGTTCCCATCCTGTAATATTCTGTATAATGTAATCTCTAGTGTTATGTACCGTATGATGCATACTGGTTGTTTTCCACTTTCCTTCCCCTCTGGTTATTTACAGATATACATAGATACAGTTATTGCTTATGGGATTATGGAAATCTGTCATTTTTCATACACCTGAATACATTATATCAGTTTCTGTGCATCCGGAAATATCACTTAATCAGTTGTGACAGGTGAAGAGTAAACCTGAGAAAGCGAAAGAGAAAAATTTCAATTTCTGTATATTAGATAGAAGAAAATGTTGTTGTGTGAAAAAATAAATAAAAGTGCAGCATTTCCTGAAATCTTCTGGATAGAGTTCAAACGTGAGAGGTTTTCCATAGGCATAAGACCGGTGCATGGCCACCAGTTCATATGCTTTAAACCATAACAAAAATAAGGTAATAATTTGTATATTTATTTTGAAGCTGATCAAAAAAAAAAAAAATATATAGATATAGAAAAAAAAAAAAAAAAATATATATATATATATATATATATATTAAATATATATATAGTATATATATATACTGTATATATACACTATATTGTCAAAAGTACTGGGACACCTGCCTTTTAATGCACATGAACTTTAATGGCATCCCAGTCTTAGTCCGTAGGGTTCAATACTGAGTTGGCCCACCCTTTGCAGCTATAACAGCTTCAACTCTTCTGGGAAGACTGTCCACAAGGTTTAGGAGTGTGTCTATGGGAATGTTTGACCATTCTTCCAGAAGCTCATTTGTGATGGTGGTGGAAGAAAACCTCTTCTACGTCCCCACCACAAAAATCAACATTTGAACTTTGCAAATGAACATATAGACAAGCCTGAGGCATTTTGGAAACAAGTTCTGTGGACCGATGAGGTTAAAATAGAACTTTTTGGCCGGAATGAGCAAAGGTATGTTTGGAGAAGAAAGGGCACAGAATTTAATGACAAGAACCTCTGTCCAACTGTTAAGCATGGGGGTGGATCAATCATGCTTTGGGGTTGTATTGCAGCCAGTGGCACAGGGAACATTTCACGAGTAGAAGGAAAAATGGATTCAATAAAATTTCAGCAAATTTTGGATTGTAACTTGATGCCATCTGTGAAAAAGCTGAAGTTAAAGAGAGGATGGCTTCTACAAATGGATAATGATCCTAAACACACCTCAAAATCCACGGGGGATTACATCAAGAGGTGTAAACTGAAGGTTTTGCCATGGCCTTCACAATCTCCTGACCTCAACATTATTGAAAATCTATGGATAGACCCTAAAAGAGCAGTGCATGACAGACAGCCCAGAAATCTCAAAGAACTGGAACACTTTTGTGCAGGGTGCCCAAACTTTTCAGGCACTGATATTGGAAATAAAATCTAACTTTTTTTGACATATTATAAGAATGTCTAATCTCTAATTTGATGAGAAGACCTGGCTCGCAGTCTCCACTCAAATTCATCCCAAAGGTGTTCTATCAGGTTGAGGTTAGTTTCTCCACCCCAAACTTGCTCTTCCATGTCTTTATGGACCTTGCTTTGTGCACTGGTCCAAATCATTTGGTGGAGGGGGGATTATGGTGTGGGGTTACTTTCAGGGGTTGGGCTTGGCCCCTTCGTTCCAGTAAAGGGAACTCCTAAGGTGTCAGCATACCAAGACATTTTGGACAATTTCGTGCTCCCAAATTTGTGGGAACAGTTTAGGGATGGCCCTTCCTGTTCCAACATGACTGTGCACCAGTGCACAAAGCAAGGTCCATAAATACATGGATGAGCTAGTTTGGGGTCGAAGAACTTGACTGGCCTGCACAGAGTCCTGACCTTGATCCAATAGAACACCTTTTGATGAATAAGAATGGGGACTGCGAGCCAGGCCTTCTCGTTTAACATTAGTGCCTGACCTCATCAATCGCCCTCTGTCTGGATCTCCATGAAAGAGTTTGCCTCATGTGGTATGGATGATCATGAGAAAAGTGAGGAATCAGTCCAGAACTACACAGGAAGAGCTTGTGAATGATCTCAAGGCAGTTGGGACCACAGTCACCAAACAATCCATTGGTAACACAATACGCTGCCAAGGATTGAAATCCTGCAGCACCCGCAAGGTCCCCCTCCTCAAGAAGGCACATGTACAGCCCCATCTGAAGTTTGCCAATGAACATCTAAATGATTCAGAGAAGGATTGGGAAAAAGTGCTGTGGTCAGATGAGACCAAAATTGAGCTCTTTGGCATTAACTTAGCTCGCCGTGTTTGGAGGAAGAAAAATGATGACTATGACCATAAGAACACCATCCCTACAGTTGAGCACGGAGGTGGAAACATGCTTTGGGGCTGTTTTTCTGCTAAAGGTACAGGCCAATTGTGCCGCATTGAGCGGCCATGTATTGTAAAATCTGGGATGAGAACCTTCTTCCCTCAGCCAGAATACTGAAGATAGGTCGTGGATTAGTCTTCCGGGATGACAGTGACCCAACACATACCGCCAAGGCAACAAAGGAATGGCTCAAGAAGAAGCAAATTAATGTGGGTGTAAACCTAGTTACACCACTTTTACCTACAGGTAAGCCTATATTAACGCTTACTTGTAGGTACTGGAAATATCTCCTAAACCTCCATGGTTTAGGAGATATTTACCATATATAAAAGAAATTAGAACCACGCTAAAAATTATAATTCTATAAATCAGTCCATCATATATAGAAGCATCAAGTCCACCAGTGAATGTAGCTCGGAGCCTTGAAGATTCCTGATGATAGAAACCGCCATCAGTCACCCTATGTGAAGAGTCCACCACCAAACAGTAAAGTTTGCTTCTTACCAGCTCCAGGTGATCAGCGCGTTTGGCTTATAACCAGGGTCTTTCTCCCTACACAATCATTCCCCTATTCACAGGGCGCCTCTCACTCACTCACATGGATGGATGTTTTTTAAACCGTAAAAAACAAAAGCTCCATATGGCGTAAAAACTTTTATAATGTTTATTTTAAAAATAAAGTAATGCACTTACATGTTATAAGTAAAATAAAAGCCTTAAGTCTGGTGTGCCGGCCGGCGCACAACCAGAGCAAACCCGTCCTTCCGGGACACGAGGGGATCGTTGATGCTCCACCCTACCTGTTTCGTCAGAGGGGCGTACCAAGCCTCTTTTACAGAAATCCACCATGCCGATGCATTCTTTAGAATTGTTTTAATATTAAAAAAGAAAGAACATTCTTCTATTGGCCACTATTGTAAAAGAAAGCTCCGAGATATGACAGCATCAGAGACCTCCTCTCCCCTGGCCACCAATTGAAAATGTTAACCTATTGCACAAACTCCACCTTCCCGATCAAACTCACAGGAAATGGCAGAATTTGTACATTGGTGTCACAGAAACCAAAATCCAACACAGTGACATCTAGCGGTTGGAAACAAGAATGTCACTGTTACAAAAATTCCCAATTCCAAAAACATGTAATGTAAAAATTGGCTAATGCCAAAACCTAATACCATATACACTTGCACCCAATTAATCGGCACATGCGCACTGAAGAAAGGGCACGTGCGGGAGTGTAGTCATGCGACTCCGGCCAGTCACAGAGCCGGAGTCCACTGCCCTACAAGGAAGAGGGGTGAAGATGGATGCGGCCACCAGCGGGGACATTGCGGGCTTCGTTTGCAGGTAAGTGCAACATAATCCAACATAAGTGCAACATACTAGCCCATTATGCTTTTACTTTGCAGGGGAAAAAAGAGGAAGTAAAACCCATCAGGGTTTACTTCCTCTTTAAGGTCATGGAGTGGCCTAGCCAGTCTCCAGACCCTTATCCTATAGAAAACTTATGGAAGGAGCTGAAACTTCAAGTTGCCAAGCGACAGACAAAAAACCTTAAGGATTTAGAGAAGATCTGTAAAGAGTGGACCAAAATCCCTCCTGAGATGTGTGCAAACCTGGTAATCAACTACAAGAAACGTCTTACCTCTGTGCTTGCCGAAAAGGGTTTCTCCACCAAGTACTAAGTCATGTTTTGTTGGGTAATCAAATACTTATTTTACTCACTGAACAGCAACTTAATTAATAACATTTGATTAAAATACATATATGAGTATGGGAGCTGTGTTAACTCTCACAGGATTTGTAGGATTTCTGTCTATCTGGTACTTAGAATTCTAAAACCCTGCCACACAGCATTGCCAGGTTGGTGACCCCATTAGAGAGATCCCCCCTCTCTATTTGTCCTGTTTACCGTAATCTCCAAAAGTGAAAGAAAACCCCAAATGTTGGGTTGTTACCAGAACAGAACTTTCTTCTCTCTCCTCCTCTCTGAATGTCTACTGGGCAGTCTGGTTGGCCCATACAGACCACACACACACCTTCATCTACCAAACCCACACCTATTTTCTGTAACACACCTCTTGCCATTTTTAAACTTGCATATATTGTGACTAACCCATTGAATTCAGGGCATGATTAGAGTACATTTGAGCTGAATTGTGATGAAATTGCTGTACATCCCTTACAGCTTGATGATAATCTATACTTATAAACGCATACATTCTTCAGCAAGAGAATGTTGTCCTGTAGCTCCTGGCAGATTGTACAAGTGCAGACTCAACTGTCTTCATCCCCGATGCCGTGCCAAATATAAATCCAGAAACATGCAAATATAGCGTGAGCTGTCAGAGCCCAGGATGTTCCTTCAAACAGACGATCAGGAACAACAAAGACCCAGTCTGAAGAGTGCTGAGAGCTGGTGAGGAAACCAGAGGGCAGGAAGCCAACACTGGCAGTATGCACAACACTCAACATATATAACTTATATTGCTACAGTACACAGGATCGTTTCTGCCACTTGTGTATTGTGCATTGCAATATTACTCCAAAGTTGCAGCTTTTTAAATATATTTTCATCCCCCACAAACTATGCCAACCATGGGTTGATAATGGTGGTGAATTGCAGCATTCTATGGTCTATTATCTATGTATTGAGGATTTGGTCTTCATAATCTCTGCACTAGAATGTTTTAATCAGCTCACCTGCATATGGCTGATACATAGGGTTGCCCCCTGTCCGGGATTCACCCGGACAGTTTGGGTTTGGAATCATGCATCCGGGTTTCAGACTGCCTGAAACCCGAACACATTATTCAGACTGGACTATGGTTTCCCAGCAGTTGCCTAAGTTGAGAGTGTCTGTTACACTCTCTTTTATGCTGCCCAAAGCCAGCACTATGAACCCCCCCCCCCAAACATACACACAGACAGGAGAGGAGAGAAGACTCGATCTGCACCTCTTCCTCCCACCCCCTACCCCTCTGTGTCTGCCCACACTCCAATCCCCTGCTCTGTGCCTCGGGAAAGGAAAGTGGGGCCGGAAATTCCATCAGCCTCAGATACATCCGGATGAGAGGTGTTGACTGCCAAGGGGTGAGTGAGCTCACCATCCATCCCTGTCTGTGACTGAAGTCTCCCCCTTCTCTCTCCTGCCTCTGAGTGAGTACACTGAGGTAAATCAGGGTTTTCAGAGCACGCCTTTCATCAGAGTTCCCCTTTACATCAGAGTTCTCAGTGTCCCCCTTAAATCAGGGTTCCCAGAGCATCCCTTATGTCAGAGTCCCCAGAGTTCTCCCTTACATCAGAGTCTGCAGAGTTCCCCCTTACAGTGAAAAGGAACTCTGCGAGTTTAGATGTATAAGGGGAACTCTGTGGATTCTGATGTAAAGGGGGACTCTTGTTATTAACTTCATATTATTACAAATGTTATTTATTAGCAAAATAGATGTATAAAAAAAAATGGCTGTGCGCCTCTAAAGTGTTCAGGTTTGACTTTAAGAAAAAGTGGCAACCCTACCGATATGATTGGTTTTAAAGTACAGAGAAAAATAATGCATTGTGCATAAATTACCTTACTCCTAAACCTTGTTTGCAAACACCTCTTCCTAAATCCGGCCAGGGTCAGGATGTTGGGTATTTCCCAAACAAGTAGTGCCACCGGTTATAAGCTGTAAACACTAATCATTGTGTTCTGCAGGCAGGGAAGGCTCCCCATCCCCGCCCACCAGCAGAGCACAGCAGTTCTGCAAGAAGGACTCCCCCATCAGAAGAAGCAATCATAGCTCCTGTAGTTACTGAAGGGAAGAGAGAAAAAAAATCCCTGGTGCCACACATCCATTGAGTCCTATGGTAATGTAGTACTGATGGGAGAGACTACCTCAGCCCGGGTTCCCACCAGGCCACACCCCAACGTGTTTTGCTTTGTCCCCTGGAGCTTAAACATGGGGACCACTGGATGTACAGATACATGTTAACAGCAGTGGTTCTTTTCAGCCCATCACTTAGGTGAACAGGCTGAGCAGCTGACAAAAATTGGAACATCTGGGATCCCGGCTGTAGGTATTCATGGTATATTTGCCATTCCATGGCCATTTAGAACATATGAATGTGATCTAAAGCCTGGTTCACACAGTAAGGTTTTTTTTTAGTTCAACCCAGCGGGCTGAACTAAAAAAAAAACAAAAAAAACTAGGGAGCTTAGGAGGAGCTTGCTGTACTAATGAGTACACTACCGCACCACACACTGCACCACTACCCACCCCACCCCCCCCCCCCCCCCAGGAAAAAAAAATATCTACGGCCCTGCTTATGTATACTTATCCCTGGTCAGTAAATTAGAAAGTATTGGAGCCAGTGAATGAATATACCACACTTATCCAGCCAGGAACACCATTAAGAAGGAGCCGTTGGCAATGGCAGCCTCCATGTTCCCCTATTAGAGGTTTTCTTTAAAGCAGTCATGAGCCTATGTATGACGGTGTTCTGGGGCATACAGCTTGTATCCTTTAATTTACTTGCCAAATAAATAGCAATCAGCAATTTTTCTGTGATATACTTGTCTAGAGAGAGTTTCTAATCTAGTTTTTCTAATAAACGTCTGCTTGCTATAATTTATTAACGATCATTTACTTAACATTAAAGATCGCTCGCCTGAAGACATTAACACTCCTGAAAGCTCATTATCTCCCAGCTTTTTCAGCTGTAATAAGTAAGTTCTTGCAAAAAAGCAGAACTTCACAAATTAGTGTTTAAAGCTGTACTAGTAAATGGTGAAAGGCAATCCGTCATCGAAGGAATAAACAAAAGAGATTTCAGGCATCACCGTTATGTGAAAATGTGTTTTAACAGATATCTAAACCCAAGAACAATAATGTATTACCTTGCACTTGATGTGGTGGCTCACCTGTGAACTACAAAACAGCTTCCCCTATGTAATGGAGAAGAGGAGAAAGGGATATGTTCTGTAGTCTTGCCCCAGAGTGACACCTCTGCTCCTCCTTAGATACAGTGCAAGGAATTGCAATCAGCCAGAAATGATGGGCGCATTGCCGCCCATGTCTTGCATCATTTCCGGCTGATGACATCACGTCTGCCTTATCGTGCGTTCCACCGCTACCAGGAAGTGGAAATACACAAGCCTGATCGGTCCCCGTGAAAAAAAGCAGCGGTGCCGGCGAAACGGGCTTGCTAGCGGGTGGGAGTTTGCCGCCCCTCTGAATGTGCCCCTGAATGTCACCTGTCCACAGAGTCCCTTCTTGGTCCAGACACGACAGCCCACAGACAGTGGGCATCAGGGCTGCTGTTAGACATGATGGAACCCCATACATCCTACCTGACGGGGCCCCCTTTGACCCGGTGGCAGGCGACGTGGCAAGTGACACCCTGCATCCGCTGACAAGTGACGTGGCTAGTGACACCCTGCATCTGCTGACAAGTGACGTGGCAAGTGACACCCTGCATCCGCTGACAAGTGACGTGGCAAGTGACACCCTGCATCCGCTGACAAGTGACGTGGCAAGTGACACCCTGCATCTGCTGATAAGTGACGTGGCAAGTGACACCCTGCATCTGCTGACAAGTGACGTGGCAAGTGACACCCTGCATCCGCTGACAAGTGACGTGGCAAGTGACACCCTGCACCTGCTGACAAGTGACGTGGCAAGTGATGTGGCAAGTGACACCCTGCATCTGCTGACAAGTGACGTGGCAAGTGACACCCTGCATCTGCTGACAAGTGACGTGGCAAGTGACAATCTGCAACATTGGGCAAGTGACAATCCGCATCTGAAGGCAGGTGACGTTGGCAAGTGACATGCTCAGGCTCCGACAGATTCTGCTTATGGTGAGTTGAACTATTTTATTTTATATAACAATGTAATAATAGAAATATTGCACTTCAATAATTTTTTTTGCGATACGGCACTGCGCCGATTTAACTGACAATTGCGCAAATGTGATCTATTGTAGCAGTCATCGATAAAGGACGAGAATGGTGGGTGTGTGTGTGTGTAATGTCAAAGCAATAACTCCAAGGCTAATAATAAATAACACATTTTCTCCTCCGATTCCGCAACATGTCTGGTTGACGAACGGCTGTTCAGAAACGAACTGAAAAGCGCAAAATGAAAAGTGCGAAATGAAAAGCGCAAAATGAAAAGCGCGAATCAACGCTCACCAAACTTCTACTAACACCAAATTAGCAGGGGCCCAAAGGGTGTCGCTAAAGAGCTGAAATACTACGTAGTACGTCTAGTACATCACTACGTTCGTAATTGTTGGCCAACAATTGTGTGGCCGTGTGTATGCAAGACAAGTTTGAGCCAAAACCCTTCAGACAGAAGTCCACGGTTTGTGTGTACGAGGTTAAAGTCTGGTAAACCACAATATATCACATTTCTGTTGCTGGGTTTAGACATAGTCATGCTGGGTTTTGGCAAAATGCCAAGTAATATTGCATGTTACCAGGGATGAGCAGAATCATTTCAATGATATGTATTTAGCCATAAAAGTACAGATTTTACCTCAACCCAAATTTTGGCAAAAGTAGCTTCTGATCTTATCATAGTTTCTGGAACAACATTACTTTTAAGAATATATTTTCATGTTGCTTTGCAAAGTGTTCTTTGTTTTTTTCCCGAATTGCTTTATGTATGTTGGCTTTGAACTTTTTTTTCACAGAAAGAATAAAAACAAAAAAACTTAAAATATATATTTTTTTAAATTACATTTTATTGTGAGAAAGTGAGGCCTGGAACGAAAAGAGAAAGAAGAAAGTAGTGCCGGGCCGGGCATGACAGTGTGTGGAGGGGAGACAACAAATGGTTAATCAGGAACATGTGAAAGGAAGGGGATGGAGAAGACTGAGTGGGAGGAGCCATATTTATTAAGGGGGAGGCAGGACTTCCGGGCAGCAGAGGAAGGGGCAGAAAGGAGAAAGCAGTTTCCCACCCACCCTCCCTGTGTTGTTGGTTTGTCTGTTTGTTCTTATTTCATTTCAGGTGCAGTGGAAGTCGGTTTCGTCATAGCAGCAGAGTAACGGCAGTGTTTTTGATCTTTGATGGTGTCAGAAAACATAGGCGATGGAAGTGTTGGAGGGCTTATCAGTAGTATGTGCCTCTCTGGTGTATTCCAGTTAGAACGGTTAGCTAGAATACGGTAATGGTTGCACTGTGGGAAGGGGGTTGTCTCCGTGCTGGTGTGGTACGGCTGGAGGCCTATCATGGAGGAAAGGTGCCGCAGTGTAGAGGTGGAAGATGTGTGAAGTTCGGGGTGCCATCAAAGACCATCAGACTGAGGATGGACAGTTGTCGTTAGAGATGTTATATGTTAAAAGTTTTTGAATTAGTAATATCGTGTTGATATAAAGGCTGCTATGGCCATTTATACTCCAAATTCAGGTGTGGTCTCGTTAATTTAGAATGGTTAGAGGGGGATTGTGGAGAATGAGTGGTTGGGCAGTTTGGGGACATCTGGGCTACACTGGTCATGCAATTAACAAGAACAATGACCGCAACATTTGGCCGACAAGTTAAATCAAGAAAGACAATATATATACCTCCTAACTGTCCCTAATTTCAAGGGAATGTCCCTGATTTGGAATAATGTCCCTCTGTCCCTCTTTCCTCCTCATTTGTCCCTCATTTTGGTCTGATCTATATAGTTGTATATAAAATGCATTTTGTATCTTTCAAAAAGTGTTTCCCAGTGCTAAACCTTTCATCCAATTTCTAAATTTCTGCATTTGTAAATTTTAAAAGCCAATATAAAGGAATAGTAGTGGTAAAAACGCACTTGTTTGTAATTAACTTTTTTGGGGGTTAGTTCTCCTTTAAGGGTGTGTGACAAGGGTGTGTCCTATGTCTACATACATTTGTTAGTGTCCCTCATTGTCCCTCATTCCCATCTCAAAATGTTGGGAGGTATGACTATACAGGAAAAAGCTAAATGTAGACCCCTTTCACACTGGGGCAGTTTTCAGGCGCTTTATCGCTAGAAATAGCCTCTGCAAAGCACCTGAAAACTGCCTCCCATGTGTCTTTTCACACTGGGGCAGTACGCTTTGCAGGATGTTCCGAAAAGTCCTGCAAGCAACATCTTTGGGGTAGATTGGGAGCACTGTATTTAGCGCCCCCAAAACGCCCTGCCCATTGGAATGAATGATCAGCGCCTTCCTTAAAAGTGCTTTGAATGTGCCACAAAACTGGAGTTTTTAACCCTTTTTTGGGGTAAAATCCGCCCCGCTAGCGGCCAAATTAAACGCCACTAAATCAGCACTAAAGCGCCGCTCGTTTTACCGGCGCTTTCAGTGTGAAAGGGGTCTTAAGCATCAGTGCACAAATGTTTTTTGCTTTTTGAAAAAAAAACACAAAAGGGAAGGACAAAGAATTTATTTGTATTTATTTCCTTAAAGTGTTTTTATAGGTTAATTTTTCTTTTTTTTTAAATAAAAAAACTATTTATACTTACCTCCACTGTGCACAGAGTGGCCCTGATCCTGCTGTTTTGGGGTCTCACGACGGCTGTCTCCGCTCCTCCCCGCTAAAGCTAACCCCCTCTGGGAAGCTCTTTCCTGAGGGGGTTAGTTTGCGGGCGCGCTCCCATGTCATACAGTTGGCGTCCATAGATGTCAACTGTATGACTCGGTCCCACCGACCCGGCGGCCGCTTGATTCGATGTGATTGACAGCAGTGCGAGCCAAGAATTGTTGACTTGCAAAAGCTGGAAAGGGTTATAAAAGTATCTCCAAAAGCCTTGCTGTTCATCAGTCCACGGTAAGACAAATTGTCTATAAATGGGGAAAGTTCAGCACTGCTGCTACTCTCCCTAGGAGTGGGCGTCCTGTAAAGATGACTGCAAGAGCCCAGCGCAGACTGCTCAATGAGGTGAAGAAGAATCCTAGAGTGTCAGCTAAAGACTTACAAAAGTCTCTGGCATATGCTAACATCACTGTTAGCGAATCTACAATATGTAAAACACTAAACAAGAATGGATTTCATGGGAGGATACCACAGAGGAAGCCAAGGCTGTCCAAAAAAAACATTGCTGCACGTTTACAGTTTGCACAAGAGCACCTGGATGTTCCACAGCAGTACTGGCAAAATATTCTGTGAACAGATGAAATCAAAGTTGAGTTGTTTGGAAGAAACACACAACACTATGTGTGGAGAAAAAGAAGCACAGCACACCAACATCAAAACCTCATCCTAACTGTGAAGTATGGTAGTGGGGGCATCATGGTTTGGGGCTGCTTTGCTGAGTCAGGGCCTGGACAGATTGCTATCATCGAAGGAAAAATGAATTCCCAAGTTTATCAAGACATTTTGCAGGAGAACTTAAAGTGGGGTTGCACAAAAAAAAAAATCTTTAAAATTCCTAAAAAAAAAAAAAAAAAAACATTTGGAATTTTTTTTAACTCACCTTTAAATGCCTGTTGTTAGGGGGTCCCTCGTAGTCTGCCTCCTTCAGTGCCTGGGCTGGTGACATCACTTCCCCTTGGTGCAGGAAGGGCTCAGCTCTGCCCCCTCCCTCCTGTCAGTCATCTGGGACATGTGACAGGTCCCAGATGACTGTGCGGCCAATCCCGCCGCGCGGCGCAGCTCGCGCGTGAAGCCACAGCCGGGTGCCCACAGTTACAATGCAGCAGAGGGGGGGACAAGCGGGACTTCGCTGGACCCTGGAACAGGTAAGTGTCCGATTATTAAAAGTCAGCAGCTGCAGTATTTGTACCCAGAGTCTTTACAAAGGTGTTAATTTCCATAATGGCCCCACTTCGGGAAAAAGGTCTCAGCGTGTACCACTACTTAGACGACATTCTGCTCTTAGCGGGAGATCCAACTCAGTTAACAGAACACAGGGCACGCCTTCTGTCAAGCCTGGCAGAATTTGGTTGGGTGGTAAATCAAGCCAAAAGTCACCTCACTCCTACCCAAGAGATGATCTACCTGGGCGCCCACTTCGATACCGCCAAAGGGACAGTATCCCTGCCTCCGCAGAAAGTGTAAGCCATCACCCAGAAAATGAAGAGAGTGAGACTACAGTCCTATCTCTACTAGACATGTGCACTGACAAAAAATGTGTTTGTTTTAATTTCAATTTTTTTTTGCTTTTTTCGGAAATTAGGAATTTTCAAATTCCCGAATTTCCGAATTTTCACATTTCCGAATTTCTAATTTTCTAATTTCTGAATTTTCTAATTTATGAATTTTCTAATTTAGAATTTCCAAATTTTCGAATTTCCAAATTTTTGAATTTCC
This sequence comes from Lithobates sylvaticus, assembly GCA_028564925.1. NCBI lineage: Eukaryota > Metazoa > Chordata > Amphibia > Anura > Ranidae > Lithobates > Lithobates sylvaticus. The sequence continues at coordinate 97,308,141 of CM053026.1, read as the reverse complement.
GAATTCTCGAATTCCAAATTTTCGAATGTTTGGATTTTCGGAATTAGAAAATTCGGAAATTCCAAAATTAGAAAACCAAAAATTAGAAAATCTGAAAAAAAGAAAGAAAATCTGTAAAATTCGAACTAATAACTAACTAATGACTAACTATTAAATTGTAGGTATTGGAATTTCTTGGCTGTTTGTGAATGTAACGAATACAAATGTAACTTTACTTACGAATCATCAGAAATAGCGAATGCCACATCTAAACAAATGGAATGGAACAAATTAATAATAAATAATAATAATAAAAAGGTTTTATTATTATTGTTATTTATTATTATTAGATCGTTACATTCCATTCATTTAGATACGGCATTCGTTATTTCAGATAATTCATAACTTCGGATAAATTCATACTTCCAAATTTTCCAATTCACAACAGCCAAATTTGAAAGGAAATTCCAAAACCTATAATTTAATATTTATTGTTAGTTATTCTTTCAGATTTTCGGGTTTTCGAATTTTCAGATTTTCATTCTTTCGAATTTTCTGATTTTCATTCTTATTTTTGGATTTTCAAATTTCCAAATTTTCAAATTTATGAAATTTTAAATTTTTGAATTTCCTAATTTTGAATTTTCGAATTTATGAAATTTTAGAATTTCCGAAATTTCCAATTTCTAATTTCCGAATTTAGATTTTCAGAAATTTTAGAATTTCCTAAATTTCCGAAAATTCACTTAGATCGTTACATTCCATTCATTTAGATACGGCATTCGTTATTTCAGATAATTCATAACTTCGGATAAATTCATACTTCCAAATTTTCCAATTCACAACAGCCAAATTTGAAAGGAAATCCAATACCTATAATTTAATATTTATTATTAGTTATTCTTTCAGATTTTTGGGTTTTCGAATTTTCAGATTTTCATTCTTTTGAATTTTCAGATTTTCATTCTTATTTTTGGATTTTCAAATTTTCAAATTTATGAAATTTCAAATTTTCGGAAATTTCCTAATTTCCGAAATTTTCGAAATTTTCCGAAATTTTCAGAAATTTTCGAATTTCCGAAATTTATGAAATTTCAAATTTTCGGAAATTTCCTAATTTTCAAAATTTTCGGAAATTTTCCAAAATTTTCGAATTTAAGAAATTTCGAATTTAAGAAATTTCCAATTTCGAATTTCCGAAATTTTCGAATTTCCGAAATTTTCGAATTTCCCAAATGTCCAATTTCCGATTTTCCAATTTCCGACATTCCAGAATTTCGAATTACTGAAATTTTGAATTGGACCTCTTTCTCAATACAAAGCTACTGAGATTCATCTCACGTCTTCCACACCCTCTGACGGAGACATCGGATGCCCTCTCCAGCCCATGGGCATGCAGTCTAGCCTATGTATTCCCTCCCTGGCCGGTTCCTTGAGAGGCTTACAATAGAGGACACAACAGTAATAGCAGTCCTTCCATACTGGCCAAGGCGTCCTGGTTCCCGACTGCAATGTCCCTGAGTATCCAACCTCCGGTCATGATACCATGGCTTTCACAGGGTTCTCACTTTCACCCGGACCCCACTCAGATTAAACCTTCACATTTGGATGCTGAAAGGCTCCAGGCATTAGAATGCTCGTCTAGCATCGTCTCAACCTTGCTCAAGGCCAGAAAGCCATCAACAATTGTCTTGTATGATAGAGTGTGGAAAAGGTTTAAATCTTTTGTGGTTGGTAAAAACTTTGATCCAACCTTACCCGCTCCCTTTAAGATACTCGATTTCCTACAGACAGGCCACCTAGGTCTAGAATTAAGCACTCTCAAGGTGCAAGTAGCAGCCATCTCAGCGGCCACCAACAGAAGATGGGCTGAAGATTATTTGATAATTCCGTTTTTTAAGGCCGTCAAGAACGCGCGCGTCGCCGGCGGCGCGCGCGCACCGCGGCATCGCTCGGGACGTCCACCTAAAGGACAGAACTTTCCCTGCCAGTCACATGGGACCTCTCGTCGTCCTGTAAAAAAAAAAAAAAATTCAATAAATCTATCCCCTATTCTTAAACAACCAACCGTTTGTTCCAAACGAATCAACATCTCTGTGGAATTTAACCCTAAAATTATCTTTTCTGATCGCTGTGGCGTCAGGTAGAAGAGTGTCAGAGCTGCAGGCCTTGGGTGGAGACCATGATCATATCAGGTATTTTCCTAACAGGGTAGAGCTTACTATCTCGGAACCTTGGGCTTTACCAACATTCTCAGATTCAGAATCCATCACTCTCCATAATTTGGATATTGCATCCATATTAACATGCTATCTGCAGGCCACAGCTCCCTTCAGAAAGTCTTCCAGACTGTTTGTTATACCCTGGGGCAACTTCTAGGATGATAGCCTCCTGGATATTGAAGCTAATTCAAAAGGCGTACAGGGCAAGGGGTCTCAAACCCCCTTCAGCGGTCAAAGCTCATTCCACCAGATCTGTCTCTGCCTTCTGGGCAGGGAGAGCAAATGTGTCGATCAAAACCAAATGCAGGGCAGCAACCTGGTCTTCTCAACATACGTTTTTGAAGCACTACAGAGTAGACCCGGGGGCTCTCTCTTCAGTAGAATTTGGCAGGCAGGCCATCAAGTCATCATTTACCTACTCAAAGGAGTAACCTTTTTTTCAAAATAAAATTTCTTTCTAAGCATTAACCCACCCGTTTTCAGCTAGTTATTTGTCATAGGTATGCTACCATAGAGGCACCAGGAAAACAGAAAATTGTACCATACTTACCATAATTTTCTTTTCCTGGTACCTATCCATGGCAGCATACAAACCCACCCTTGGTATTCTATATTACAAAGAATGGGGTACTCTGACTCTATTCTTTTATAATATTCACTGATCCTAAGGGAGGAGCCAAGGCGGAGCTTGTCATAGGTATGCTGCCATGGATAGGCACCAGGAAAAGGAAATTACGGTAAGTATGATATCATTTTCTGTTTTTCACTGCACTGTACATTTTTTTCTACAAAACAGCTCATAGGAAAGAAGGCAGGATCTTTGTTAGCTGCTAATTACTTGATGATCTGAATCCAATATTTTCAAAAAAGATCATGAGATCATATTACAGAAAAATTATATTTTGCAAGTTCTCCTATAAAACCCATAGATGATTATGTGGTGTATTATCAGGATTTGCAGGCTAAAGCTTCTCTCCTATCTCTTTTCGGTATTGTGGATCGGCGCACATTACTTGCAGCTTCCAGAATCCGGAATACCTATCACACATTCCAATCATTTACGATTTTCTCGTCTTTTTTGGATGCTTAATCTCCAGAGAGCCAGTGACACTCAAGTTATATAGGTTGACTGCATAAAATGTGCCACACATTTTGCATGTAATTATCCACAGAAATAGCAGCATGAGTATACAGCTCATTAAAATGCAACCGGGCCTCTAGTAATGGATTTTACAATTCAAATCCTTGCAAAGCTTCTCAAGAAGAGCTAATGCAGTCCATTAGTTTGGAGAAGCACATTTTTCATGGGAGAAAGAAGCTGAAATGGGCAATAATTATTTTTCATCAAAATCCTGATAACCAAGGCCATATATATATATATACATATATATATATATTTATGTGTGTAGAGGAAAAAAAAAAAACATCTAAATTAACAAGGGCCAGCGGCGACTTATCTGGATTTATTCCTTCTGGAAATTGCGTGTTTATGGGGCAACTACATAAAAAATTACAAGATGATTTATGAGAAATGACATTTGTAGACAAATGTAGAACAGCTGCAGGAATAAATCAGAACTGAATATATTTAAAGGATATCTGTACAATTAAAAACCTTCAATCATCATCAAGCAGCCAAGGGCTCCTTTGCAGAGAGAAAATACATATTTTGTCTACCCAGCCACGGCCACTGCATCACCTCGCAGGCTATTGTCAGCTCCCTATGCCCATGAAGGTTCTTCAACTAGTCCACAAGCTGCAGACAAGTTAGTGCTTTATCCTTTAGGCTGGATATTATTCTCTGTGGGCCACCCTTAGGCATTTTTATTACAGGTATTTATGTAGTTCTGAAAGTTTATGCACCGTTTTACATACTGTACATTCACATCACAATTGTTCACATAAACAATTTTTCATTCCTCAGCGCCAAGGTATGATGGGTTCAAGCAACCATCGCCAGCGTCTGAATTACATGGTGCAGGAATATCTAGGGGCAAGAGCAGACTTGGAGACCTTTCCAACAGAGCATCCACTGGGTTGCTGGGTCTTGAGGATGGACCACTGGCCAGAACTTGCTCAATATGCAATTCAGCTACAAGCCTGTCCTGCATCCAGCATGCTTTCTGAATGCACATTCAGTGCTGCTGGATGGTTTGTAACGGATCAAAGAGTGCGCCTGTCCACAGACTCCATTGATAGGCTCACATTCATAAAAATGAATCAGTCTTGGATCAGCAGCTATCAAGCACCTGATGCTGATGTAACTGATTGAATTTTCTATGGATGTGGGATCCCTTAAAGACTGCCTATCCTGACTATTCTATTCCTCCTCAATCTTGATGATGCTAGTTTCCAACAATATTTTTTGGTTTAGGGCACCACTACCACCACCAAGGCCCAATTTTTCTGCCCCTGTTTAACAGGGGCATGTAATTACAATTTTTGATCTAATATTTCACAGCAGGGCCTGTTCCTGTGTCCAACAAGAGTATCTGTGAGGGGTTACAGTGTTGTGGCACCACCACCCAATGCCCAATTTTTCTGCCCCTGTTTAACAGGGGCATGTAATTACAATTCTTGATATAATATTTCAACACAGCAGCACCCGTTACTGCACCCAACAAGAGTAACTGTGAGGGCTTACAGTGTTGTGGCACCACCACCACCACCACCCAAGGCCCAAATTTCGTGCCCCTGTTTAAAAGGGGCATGTAATTACAATTTTTGATATAATATTTTCACAGCAGGGCCCGTTCCTGTTCCCTACAAGAGTAACTGTGAGGGCTTACACTGTTGTGGCACCACCACCACCACCCAAGGCCAAATTTTTCTGCCCCTGTTTAACAGGGGCATGTAATTAAAATTCTTGATATAATATTTCACAACAGGACCCGTTCCTGCACCCAACAAGAGTAACTGTGAAGGCTTACAGTGTTGTGGCATGTCCGTCCACCACCACCACCCAAGGCCCAATTTTTCTGCCCCTGTTTAAACAGGGGCATGTAATTTAAAATTTTTGATATAATATTTCAACACAGGCCCCGTTCCTGCGTTCAACAAGAGTATCTGTGAAGGCTTACAGTGTTCTGGTACCACCACCACCAAATAATTTTCATCTATTTTGCGGGGCCCGACAATACATTACAGCCAAGAGTAGTTTTAAATGACATTTTTTCCTTTCGAAATTTCATTTTGCTGTGGTATTGTATATATATATATATATATAGTTCCTCCACCCCAAACTTGCTCATCCGTGTCTTTATGGACCTTGCTTTGTGCACTGGTCCAAATCATTTGGTGGAGGGGGGAATATGGTGTGGGGTTGTTTTTCAGGGGTTGGGCTTGGCCCCTTCGCTTCAGTGATGGGAACTCTTGAGGTGTCAGCATATCAAAATACTTTGGACAATTTCATGCTCCCAATTTTGTGGGAACAGTTTGGGGATGGCCCCTTCCTGTTCCAACATGACTGTGCACCAGTGCACAAAGCAAAGTCCATAAAGACATGGATGAGCGAGTTTGGGGAGAGGACTTGACTGGTCTGCCGACAGAAGGCCTGGCTCGACAGAACACCACTGTGAGCCAGGCCTTCTCATCCAACATCAATGCCTGACCTCACAAATGCACTTCTGGAAGAATGATCAAACTTTCCCATAGACACACTCCTAAACCTTGTGGACAGCCTTCCCAGAAGAGTTGAAGCTGTTATAGCTGCAAAAGTTGGGCCAACGCAATATTGAACCCTACAGACTAAGGCTGGATTCACACCTATGCATTTTTTGTGCTTTTTGCATTTTGCAGATTTGCACCACAGAACGTGTTCTATAGGAAACCATGTTAAATGGACTGTAGTGCAAATCTGCAAAATGCACAAAAAATGCATAGGTGTAAATCCAGGCTTAGACTGGGATGCCATTAACCTCCTTGGCGGTAATCCCGAGTCTGGCTCGGGTTGAGTTTTTTCTGCCAGGAGCGGTAACCCCGAGCCAGACTCGGGCTAGCGTTGCAGGATACAGGGGGAAGTTGCTTACCTTTTCCCCTGGATCCTGCGATGTCTCCCCGCTGTGTGTGCGAGCCGTCCGCTCGCTCGATTCACACAGTGCCCGAGTGCCGCTGATCTCCGTTCCCTGCAACGTTCCGACGCACGGGAGCGGAGATCGGCGCCAAATTCAAAGTTTAAAAACACAACACACATACAGTACTGTAATCTTACAGATTACAGTACTGTATACAAAAAATACACATCCCCTTTGTCCCTAGTGGTCTGCCCAGTGCCCTGCATGTCATTTTATATAATAAAAGATTTTTTTTCTGCCTGGAAACTGGAGATTGTCCATAGCAACCAAAAAGTGTCCCTTTATGTCAAAAGTGGTTTTAGACCAGCTAGAAAACACAGATAAAAAATTAGAATCACAATTTATCATCAAACAATAAATTTAATGACAGCGACTATTCTGCAACTGAGCAAATTTCAATGTTTTTGATTTGATTACATTATTGAATCATGTTTATATATATTTTTATTATATTATAATTTATGATTTTGTGTTTCAAACTTTATCATACCCAGGATGTCTACTAGACTCTGGTTCGGACAGATTTAAGTGAGTTATTCATAAGAATTGCATGCCTACAATATAAAAACGCCAAATTTCCATGCAAAATAATTGTACCGCTTTCAGCACAAAATTCCAGACAAAATCATACCGCCAGGGAGGTTAAAGTTCATGTGCGTGTAAAGGCAGGCATCCCAATACTTTTGACAATATAGTGTATGTATTTATATATATATATATATATATATATATATATAAATATATATATATATAGAATACATACACACGCATAATTGTAAAACTGCATTAAATATGTATGGATTATAGATGTTTTGAAAGTGGCTATGCTGAGAATCCCTCCTCTTACCAGGGGGCTTTAGTGCCAAATGAAACGAAAATTTGAAAAGTCGGACTAGCCTTGTCAAGTCTCTTGTGCGTAATTAAAATCAGCAACAAAGGAGCAGAGGCAGCAGCTTCCACCCTGAGTTAATGTGCAGTTTGAACTTGTATCCCACATTCCGCAGAGCAGGGAACAGGATGAGTACACCTTTTCCTCCTTTCACAGCTGCTGCTGATTACAAGATCACCCGGCGGTCACTGTGCAGAGGATGCCTGTGCTGTGAAGAAAAGGAAGATGATGTTCTTTGCATGAACTGAGTGGTATTAGTACATGTCAAGATCATTTCAACTACAAAGGCCTTCCTCTTCTGATCTCTGTCAATTTTTAAATGTCTATTTTAGGATTCAAAGCTTGTATTAGCTGTCATAGAATATATACTTTCCTAGGTATAGGTATATGTAAAGGAGTGATGATGCTCTTTGGTTTAGACTCCACCCCATTGTCATGAACCATCTTATTTAATATGGAATAATTGTGCCCTTGTGGCGCACTTTGCGGTCTGATTTATATGCACAGCTCTTGTATTGTGCACCAATAAATAATAGAGTTGAGCAGAGATCAATTTTGCAACAAAATAAAGAGTGATTTTGCCTTTAACAGAATTTTATCGACTGGAATGAACTGCTTAAAGCTGAAGTTTAGGTATGGCGATTTTTTACATATTTACATTAGCCCAGCTTGGACAAGTGTAAGTATACTGTACATGTTCCATTCCTGGCCAATGCCCATGGAAGCTGTAAATCTCTGTAGTAGGCACTGCTACAAGAGTGATTGCCACTAGTTTCAGCATCTCATGCCAAGTGGCTGCCCTGTTGCTTACTGAATCCAGGTTACTGGCCACTCACTCTCTTCTTTGATTAAGCAAGGTGGAGTTCATGATATCACCACCCCACCTCTGCACCTCGTCCAATCAGAGAATGTTTTGCATTCATTGCGAGTGGTGCCTGTGCCAAGCAAATCTCTCAAAGACACCTATGCGGAATCAGTGACCTCCTATGTTTACACATGACCCAGAAGCTAGTGGAGATCACTGGGGCAGAGGTGCCTACTACAGCGATTTCCAGCTTTCCGGGGGATCCCACAGGTATGGCACATACATGTTTAGATCCAACCTGGTCCATTGTAACTATATACAATTTGCTATACCTAAATTTTAGCTTTAACCAATATTTGCTTAGGAAATCACGTGGGTTTGTTTTCCAACACTTGACACTCTTTATAAACAATGCTAACTTTAATTGTAATACTAGCCCTTTTTTTTCAACAAAGTGATATGATCACAGATTCAGATTCAGAATATTTTATTATTTCCAAGGGGAAATTATTATTATCACCATATTATTACTATTATCACCAGCGTAACATTTGGTAATCATGGGGCTTTGTTGATCAGCAATGCCATTAATTTTCAACCATTCAGTCACGGTCTTCCTACACTTCAGAAGACTGGAAAAGCATCCTCCGTACTGCTATTGTCGGAAGTAAAAATGAATTGGATTCAACTTGTGTGTCTTAACACGCTACTAGTTTTATTTCGCAGGTGATCATCTGCAAGACTGTTCTGTTTTGGAAGCCAATAAAGTGCGTCTCTCTGGGAGAATTGTGTTTGCTGCGGGACAATACTTATTAATAACTACTATTCATCTAAACCACGATATATTATATCACTACAGCAGGTTGAACAGAATAAAACTGGTCCGAACCGATGTACTAACCATGCAAGGTTAGTTCAGCGATTCCCCCAGCTGAGCTGTTGTGTCCTGACACCCCCACCAGAACACTCCGATTAGTGCTCTCTGCCATTGGCTGAGAGCGCTGATCAAGAGTCGGTCGGCTGCTGGTTTCTGTCAGACAGACTGACATACACACGGGCAGAATGTTGGCCTTTTTTTTTTTAATTGGTAAATGTCTCCCGAAATTCTGCCCATGTGTAAGGGACTTTATAGAGTTAAAATGGAACTTCCGCTTTAAGGGAGGTGACCCCCCTGATATGCCTTATTTGGCATGTCATTTTTTTTGTGGGGGGAGCGGATACCCTCTTTTTAGAGGGTCCTGGCTCCCATTTTCTCCTGGCACACCGCGGCACCGGAAGGGAGATCACCTCTCCCCCTCCCTCTCTGCAATCATCTGGGACACAGCACAGGTCCCAGATGATTGCCCGGCCAGTCACGGCTCGCGCATGCGCAGTCGGGGCCTGGCTGTGAAGCCACAGCCGGGCACCCACAGTTACAATGCCGGCGCCGCAGAGAGGAGGGGTTGATGAGCGGGGCTTCGTTCCCCTGCATCGCTGGTTCCTGGGACAGGTAAGTGTCCGATTATTAAAAGTCAGCAGCTGCAGTATTTGTAGCTGCTGAGTTTTAATTATTTTTTTTAAGCAGAACTCCGTTTTAAGCTGCCTGTGGATAATGGCAAGTCAGCGGGTGACCATACTGTCCAGACAGACTGGGGGGGGGGGGGATTTACTAAAACCGGTGCACACAGAATCTATTGCAGCTCTGCACAGAAACCAATCGGCTTTCAGGTTTTATTGTCAAAGCTTTACTTGAACAACATGAAGATAGCTGCTGGTTCTAAGGAGGTAATCAAGGAGGTGTCAATGCATAAGGTGGCATTGAAAAAAGAACAATTATAATACAATAAAGAGACCAGCATGGTATATGGGCCTGTGGAGGCAAAGCTCTGCTTTTTGAAGAGGATATCACTCTGCTGGTCAAGCCTCTGTTTTCAACATGCCTTTTTTTTTTTTTTTATTATTTAAATGAAATGTTATTAGTATTACTATTCCCACATTGCTATTCATAGCGTGGTAATCAGACATTATCTTTGCCCATTTATTTTTACCCTCCTATGTAAAGTCTGCATCAGTACAAACATTATTCATGACCTTATAAGCGTGCATGACTAATACAGAATAGCGGCACCATGAATTAATTATGTTTTTAAATAATACTCTCTTGTTGAAAAAAAAATTGAAGTCATCACACAATGGGTATAATGTAGTTATATTTTCAGCGCATATCGTCGTTTTGAATAGTTTATGGTTTACGCTGTCTATTTCTGCTGTGCCTGGTACATGAACCGTGCTTTCACATGTAACGAGGCATCACAAGGTATGAATTGCTGGAAATGTCAGCCCGTAATGACGTCACTTACACAACCACAGAGGTAGAAGTGCTGTGACTAGACTGACAGCTACACCAAGGAGAAAGGAATAAATATAGCTGTGCAAAAAAGGGCGCTACCACTTACTGGGGAAAAATAGACATATGGCAGCTAAGATTATTGTTTGCTATGAGGGGATTCTCGCTTGAGATAACATGAATTCTTTATATAGCACTGACTGATTCACTGCTGAGTAGTCCTTTATTTCTTCTTCAGGAGGCCTGGCTTCACCACAGTAAAAAAAAAAAATGTAATACTGACGTATTATTTATTGTTAGCTTTGGAAAGTCTTTATTCTTTTATAGTTTGCCCACATGAACGCATATTTATATAGAGACATACAGTGCCTTGAAAAAGTGTTCATACCCCTTGACATTTTCCAGATTTTGGCATGTTGCAACCAAAAAAACGTAAATATATTTTATTGGGATTTTATGTGATAGACCAACACAAAGTGGCACATAAGTGTGCAGTGGAAGAAAAATGATAAATGGTTTTCCAAATTTTTTACAAATAAATATGTGAAAAGTGTGACGTGCATTTGTATTCAGCCCTCCTGAGTCAATACTTTGTAGAACCACCTTTTGCTGCAATTACAGCTGCAAGTCTTTTTTAGGTATTTCTCTACCAGCTTTGCACATCTAGAGAGTGACATTTTTTCCCATTCTTCTGTGCAAAATAGCTCAATCTCTGTCAATCTCTGTCAGATTGGATAGAGAGCGTCTGTGAGCAGCAATTTTCAAGTCTTGCCACAGATTCTCAATTGGATTTAGGTCTGGACTTTGACTGGGCCATTCTAACACGTGCATATTCCTTGATATAAACCATTCCATTGTAGCTCTGGCTGTATGTTTAGGGTCGTGAACCTTCGCCCCAGTCTCAAGTCTTTTGCAGACTCTAAAGCCCCATACACATTATCCGTTTTTCCTTCAGATTTACCAAAACCATATAATATAAGGTCAAGCCTTAGGAGTTTCAATTTGTATGCAATCAGGCAGGCCCTTGCACTACAGGGTTTTGGTAAACCTGAAGGAAAAACTCAGCAGAAAAACTGGTAGTGTGTATGGGGCTTCACAGCTTCCCTGTCCCCGCTGAAGAAAAGCACCCCACAACATGATGCACATGTTTCACAGTGGGAATGGTGTGTTCAGAGTAATGTGCAGTGTAAAGCTCCATACACACGGTCGGATTTTCCGATGGATTCTGTCCTATCGGACAATGTTGTCGGAAATTCCGACCGTGTGTAGGCACCATCGGACAGTTTCCATCGGATTGTCCGACGGACAAAGTCCTATCTCCTGCTGGATAGATTTTTCGACAACAAAGTCCGATCACACCAAATCCGATCGTGTGTATCGAATTCCGACGGACAAAGTGCCACGCATGCTCAGATCACATTACAAGACCAAAGCTATTGGCTACTAGCCTCTACGTAGTCCCGTCGTACGCAACAAACGTCACCACGTTCAGAATGATCGGATTTTCCGACAACTTTGTCCGACAGTGTGTATGCAACACCAGTGTCGGACTAAATCCGTCGGACTAAATCCGTCGGACAAAATCCGATGGATTTGGTGGTCGGATTTTCCGACCGTGTGTATGGGGCTTTAGTTTTCTGCCACACACAACGTTTTGCTTTTAGGCCAAAAAGCTACTCTTCCATTAAGACCAGATTTGTGAAGTGCACGACTAATGCCCCGTACACACGGGCTGATTTTTCGTCGGAAAAAACTTGGAGGGTTTTTCCGACGGAATTCCGATCAAGCTTGGCGTGCATACACACGGTCACACAAAGAGTTTAGTTAGGCGTATCAGAGTAAAGGGGGCTGAAAACAAATGCACACCACACTTTTATTTGAGTGTGTGCAGTTTAATGTCGCCGTGTACCCTGACATTAAAGCACAGAACAAATAAACAATTGAAGATAAAAAACAAAATAATGTAATTATTTTGTTCAAAAACATCTAAATTTATTTTTACATTAATAGCCACCAATTCCAGATATAACAGCCAAACACACTTGGGCTGACTCTCAGAAACATCTTTACAGGCTCCTTTCACACTAGCCGTCTCCAAAGCTGTGCAATTTTCAGGGCAACATTGGAGTCCAACTTTGATACGACTTTAAAGTGACTTTGATAAGACTTTTACACTCTCTGGCTATGAAGTCATGTCAAAGTCAAAGTAAAATCAAAGTAGTACAGGAATCTTTTATGAAGGTTCTTCAGTGATGTCAATTGGAACGGCTCTCATAGAGGTGCAGGACATGCCATTTCACATGTCTTGCGACTTTGGGTCTCGCAAGTTGGATCCTAAGTCGCACAAGTGTGAAAGGAGCCTTGTTCTGTTGTGGCTTTGGGTCAGTCAGAGGTGTTCCCATTTAAACTTCCTCCAATTCCCAAGCACCTTGTCCTGGTAAAAAGAAATTGAACTGACACCTTGCCTTTCTTTGCAATTTATACAAAGTAAACACCTCCACTTTCAGGGTTGTAATGGTCTGACTGTCTTTCTTTGATAAATGTCTTTTCTTGCTGTTAACCCCCCTGGCGGTAATCCCAAGTCTGGCTCGGGCGGAACTTCAGTACCATAAGCGTTAACCCCGAGCCAGGATACAGGGAGACTTACTTACCTTGTCCCCTGGATCCTGCGATGTCTCCCCGCTGTGTGTGCAAGCTGTCTGCTCACTCGATTCACACAGTGCCTGAGTGCCGCTGAGCTGCGTTCCCTGCGACGTTACGACGCACGGGAGCGGAGATGGGCGCCAAAAAGTAAAAACACACAATACACATACAGTATACTGTAATCTTACAGATTACAGTACTGTATAAAAAAAATTACACATCCCCTTTGTCCCTAGTGGTCTTTCCAGTGCCCTGCATGTAGTTTTATATTATAAATACATTTTTTCTGCCTGGAATTCGGAGATTGTCCATAGCAACCAAAAAGTGTCCCTTTATGTCAAAAGTGATTTTAGACAGCTAGAAAACAGCGATAATAAAATAGAATCTCTTGCAGAATTGAGCGATAGCGATTTTTGGGGAAATTCGCCATCAAACACTAAATCTAATGACAGCGACAATTCTGCAACTGAGCAAATTTCAGTGTTTTTGATTTGATTACATTTTTGAATAATTTTTATAGTTATTTATTATATTATAATTTATGATTTTGTGTTTATTATACCCGGGATGTCTACTAGACTCTTGTTTGGACAGATTTAAATGAGTTATTCCTAAGAACTGCAGGCCTACAATATAAAACGCCAAATTTCCATGCAAAATAATTGTACCGCTTTCAGCACCTAAAACCAGAAATAATCATACCGTCAGGGAGGTTAAGAAGACATTGGGGGTTGTTTACTAAACTGGAGAGTGTACAATGTGGTGCAGCTCTGCATAGAAACCAATCAGCTTCCAGGTTTAATTGAACAAAGTGAAGTCAGAAGTCGATTGGCTAACATGCACGGTGGCACCAGATTCTAAATGCTCCATTTTTAGTAAATTTCCCCCAATGTGTTACTTTCTGTAGTGCAATATTGTCCAAATAATCTTTCACATGGTTTAGTAAGACAGCTTTTCCAACTTTACTTTTATTCAGACACAGAGTTTCTAATAAGCAAAATTTGGGACACCTCTAGAAATTGTTTGAATCAACTTTTTTACATAGTTAGTTACATAGTTAATCAAGTTGAAAAAGACACAAGTCCATCTAGTTCAACTAAACATAAATAAATAAAATAAAAAATAATAACAATCCCATATACTCAATCCTATACCCACAGTTGATCCAGAGGAAGGGTTCTTTACACAGGGAAGGTAAGTATAACATGTTTATTATTTTTATAGAAAAAAAAAAAGACTTTACAATCACTTTAAGTAATTGTTAATTATTTAATTGATAATTATTTAAAGGGGTATTCCAGCAGGAAACTTTTTTTTTTTTTTTAAAAGTCAGCAGCTACAAACACGGTAGCTGCTGACTTTTAATAAGGACACTTACCTGTCCAGAGCGTCCGCAATGTCGGGCGCCCGAGGACAACCCGTCCCTCGGCTCTCGGGTCCCAGGGCAGCCATCCTCACTAAGGGAAACAGGCAGTGGAGCCTTGCGGCTTCACTGCCCGTTTCCTACTGCGCATGCGCGAGTCGCGCGACGCTTTGTGAATGGGGCGCGCTGTGTTCTGAGACACACACAGTTCCCAGAACACACCGCGCCCCATTCAGCAGAAGACAACGCGAGGAGGGGAGAAGACTGAAGATCACCGCAGAGTAGGAAGAGGCAGATTAGGAAAGACTGCCTAGCAACAGGGGTTTCTGGTAAATAAAACATTTTTTTTTTTTTTTTTTTTCAAATGTTTTTTCTTTTATTTTTTTAAGAATATTAATGATATTTTTTTTTTAGGGTGGCCCTTCACTTTAATACTGCAAAATCTTGTTTGCCAGCAAGAGTGTAGCAAAAGAACTGTAGGAGCAGGTGAGTATTCTCTCTGCTCTCTTAGTGATCTTGTTGCTGGCACGTTGCTATAAATCACAGAACCATAACCAGGGTAGATCTGAGCTCACCTTCTTAAGCTAAAATTCCCAACCACCTTCTACAAACTCCACCCTCCAGTAACCTCCCCTTTTATAAATAATCACACTACTCATGCATGGAGTTAAAATGGCCAAGACGGCCTTTTATTAAACAACAGGCTTATTTTTTAACAAAAACATAACATAATTTAGTTAGACTTAGTTGCAGGATCTTAACAGTACCATATTACAACAACCTTTGTGTCTGTGGCACCATATGGCCGAGTTACACCCCCAGTCGCTAAGCACCGCCTAGGGGACTAACCCAGCCGACCTCAGACATCCACCTGTACCAAGTAGAGGATGCCATACCTCGGATGGGTCCCCACCATTTTTCCCAATAAGACCTTAGACCCCTGTCTAGGACCCCAAATCGCCATAGCATACAAAATAAGCAATAACGCTAAGTTCCTCAAACCAAAAGGTCGGGAAGGAGGGACGTTCTTCCGCGATTTCTAATATGAGAGTGAGCAAAAACTACTCCTCCCCAGCAACTATACTTTCCAGCTCCACCCCATCACCCCGTCTATCTGACCAATCAGGTAAGGGTCAGTCACCAACCACCTACTTTTAAATAGTTAACCCCTCCAGCTTGGTTCTCCTTCCACCCAGTCATGTATGCCCTCTACTTAATTGGTTCCTCATTAGCGATGGGCATATCTTTCAAGGCACAATCGACTACCACCACTGAAGATAATTTCCTAAACTCAAAATTGCACTCATATGTTTCCTTCTATCCAATATCTATGCAATTTGGTATCTGGTATACCAACACCAAGTACCAATTTCATCATAGAATATATGCCTCTTAAACACAGACTTCCCTCACCAGCTTGTCAGAAATATATTCAGCTTGAAAGCAATTGACAAATATTTGATTTATCCATTCAGGATAAAGCAACAGGCTTGCATCAGACCCCCCCCCCCCCCCAACCACCACACTCAGTATACTTTTCTTTTGCTCCATGAGCCAATGAAAATTCCAGTGCTGGGCCAATGAGTGATGTTACAGGGAACCCCATAGTCCTTTGTAAGCTATGACTCCAGCCACTCCTGGCTTACATAGGACTTCCTTTCAATGCTGGCAGGAGGGGAGTAAATGAAGGTAAGTATATATGTCTGTGGAGGTCTGCATGAAAGCGAACTTGTTATTTTCCTTGCATGGGCAAACATTTGAGGATTAATCATACAAGGTATATATCTCTACAAACCAATGTGCATTCTACTTACAAAGGGCTGTCAGCCCTTTGTGTATTACTACCTATAATACAATATAGAGTACACAATACAATAACCTGCAATGCCATCACTTCATTTTATTTCTATTACTGCTTTATTTTAAATTGAAGTAAAGGAATAAGAAGTGGAATTTCTGTTTATCACTAGTCATTCAGCCATGAAAGTGTTATTTGCAGGATCCAATTATCGGATGTGAACTTATCCAACCTTGTAGGCTAAGTACACCGGCCACCTCTCTGTGAATAATATTACAGTCAGCGAGGTAGGAAAATACTGGAACCCCGGCTGTCTGCATCAGAACAATACAGATCTGCTGGGTGTAAACAAACATTAGTATTCCAGGCATCACCTCACAAGGTTCAAATATGTTCCTGGTAGTGCTGCAGTATATGCTACTATTTATCAGCCATTAGAAAACAGGTACACCCTATTATAGAAACACATTGGAGATTTCACAGAATGGGCCTCATTTTATTAAACTTTCTAAAAACAAAACTCTTCCTTGATCCCAGAAAATAAAGCGTAGAGTTCATACACGCTTCTTAAGGCCCGTACACACGATCAGACTTTTTGACAACCAACATGCAAATTAGCTGTTTTGGACCAACATCCGACCGTGTGTACGCTCCATCGGACCAACTTTTTCCAGGTTTCATCGGACTTTTGTTGGCTGTGCGAACAGACCAACTTTCTGCCAACAAAAGTCCGATGGACCAAAGTCCGACCGTGTGTACACAAAACCAACGGACTTTTGTACAAAGTACAAACACGCATGCTCAGAACCAATGCAAAAGATCAGACAACAATATAGAAGTTGACCAAAGGTGGCGCTGGAGTATTCGAACGTCCTCTTTTGAAGTGTTGTCAGTACTTTGAAACGTCACTACGTTCATGTTTGTTGCCTAAAAAGTCCGATCGTGTGTATGCAATACCAACTTGGGGCCAACGCCCTTTGTACAAAAATCCACGGGAAAGTTGGTCCACGGTCCGATCGTGTGTATGAGGCTTTAGATGGACAACTATATATGTAATTACTTTGATTTTTTTAATCCTTTTATTTCCATATATGAGCCTGTGTTCAATTTTTTTCTAATTATGGCATTATAGGAATACTTTATTTTCCTGCATGCACTGCTTCAATCCTAATCCTGATGTAAGCTACACTATCCAGGACTTGAACTGGCAAGCAGGAGAAGTACAGCCAAAGCTCATTTGGCTGGATTTCTCCTGTGGATCACATGCGTGCAGTTTGGTCTGCACTCCTGTGATCTGTTTTCAGCAGGCTGAAGCCCGCTGTCGGCTGAAGCCGCTGTCGTCTGACGTCACTGAGCCAGCCCAGGCTGCGGAAAGATTGCATCCATATGGTTCGGATTCACACAGATGCCTGGACCGACACTCGGCTCAGCCTCTCAGCAAGCCGCTGATAGCCTGAGACAGCCGCTCCTGCCCAGCTTTCTAGTGAGTGTGGGGGAGGGGGCAGATCAGATAGTCGGTGATCTGACAGTCACCAGCTCTCTGCTCACAAAGCACTGAGAACTGAGTGATCAGCGGTCTTTGCTCAGTTCTCAGTCTTAGAGCCGGTGGGGGACAAATACAGGATTGGACTGATGCTGCATCCACCTAGGTAAGCATAATAAAAAAATTAAAAAAAACAACAACCCATACTTCACTTTTAAGCTTGTCCGGATCCTTTGCAGCATCCACATAGGAACACAAATATTTTTCCACATCAATCAGTAAAGCCAGCAGCACACAGCTAAGTGAGAAAGCATATACCTGTAGGACATGCATCAAACAATGGAAACACATTTCACTTGCTGTGTAGGCCTCTGGTGCCCAACCTGCGGCCTGGGGGGCACATGTGGCCCTTTGGTGTATGATGTGAAGCCCTCAGACCTCAGCAGTTTGTACTGGGAGCTTTGATTAGGGTAATAGTATTGATCTCTACTAGCCTCATGTAACATGTTCTCAGTCTTGTATTGTCTTCTGTAGCATATGCCCAGCCAAAAATGTAGCATGTCCACACTATTATACCCCCATTTCCACTATTAAGTCTGCAGTTTCATTCAGACAGTCCTTTCAAGTATTACATATATTTAATACTATGTGTGGCCCTTTGGTGGTGTCAGTGGTTGCATATAAGGCCCCATTTAGCTCATGAGTTGAAAGCCACTAGTGCAGGTCATTTCAATTGAGAGAGTGGACAAAGTTTGAAAATATCTATATTGAGTAGAAAGGGTATTTTAGAAGTTTACCCTTTTCTGGGTCACAGGAGCGCACTTAATTTTGCAGTCCTGTGACCCAGAATTAGCCGACGGCAGGCTAAAGCCCCCCATTCAGCTGAAGTCTCAGAGCTGCTCCAGGCTCTGAAAGGATCCCGACCATATTGTCAGGATTCAACCAGATGCCTGATTGACAGCTGGCTCTGCCTCTAAGCATGCCTTTGAGAGCCTGATCCAGCAGCTTCCACCCCCTACCCAGCCTGGCACTCCAGTGAGTGCTGGATGAGCACAGCAGAGAATGGTGACTGCTGTTCAATTCACACTTAGTGGTTTAAAATCCCAGGCAGAATTGTCATGATGCTCCCTGCGATTCCAAATGATACTATAATGTGGCAACATGCATTTGGTTGACTTTCACTCTTAATGGCAGGCCAAACGCTGTGTGAGTTTGCCTCGATAGTCGTATGAAAAAACGCAGGAAAATCACGGCAAAACATGCCTGGCTCAGTCCGAAATTTAGTCCTTGAGCTTCTTTCTGCGACAAATGAGTGAATTCAAGTGAATGGGTTGCTATATGCACAACACACAGAAGCACATGTTAATCATTCAAGAAAAATAACTGGGTGATCAGCAAATCAGGCAGATGCTTATATATCATGCCATACCATCGTGTGATTGGCCTCACATTTATCTGCAACAGGACAATGACCCCAAACATACACCCAATGTCATTAAGAACTATCTTCAGAGTACAAAAAGGACAATGAGTCCTGGAATTGATGGTTTTGCCCCCACAGAGCCCTGATCTCAACATCATGGAGTCTGTCTGGAATTTCATGAAGAGACAGAAGGATGTGAGGCAGCCTACAACCACACACAATCTGTGGTTAGTTCTCTGAGATGTTTGAAACAACCTACCTGCATGTGCAAGTGTACCTAGAAGAACTGATGCTGTTTTGGAGCCAAAGGGTGGGGACACCAAATATTGATTTGATTTGGATTTCTCTTCTGTTCATTTACTTTGCACTTTGTAATATATGATTTTGAAAGCATTCTTACTTTACAGCATTTCTTTGCACCTGTCTAAAACTTTTGCACAGTACTGTATGTCCCAAAAAGTCCAGAATCCAATGTTTTTTAGGCAGACTCTGGGGATGAATAGTAGCTTTGAACCTTCTGATAATAGGAATGGAGGGTAAATTCAGAATCTTCTCATAATATTATGATAAGTGAAATTGTAAAGCTGCAACAGGTCCTTCAAATAGTCCTATCTATTGACCTTATTTCAATAGGCTTACCTTAAAAATATATCCATTTTATTGACATGAAGTGCTGGTAGTGGAGACTTGCTATTCTGCCTCTTACGTATGTAACTGAAGGTGGTACAGATATTTATTTGGAAACCTACGAAATCAACATTACATCAATGTAGCCATCGTTTAATACCTTCTGGTCAGACAAATTGTTATTTTTTTTAATTATTATTATCATGAAGGAGGCGGTGGCAGCAGTTAAGGTTGCTGAGAGTAAAAAATTACACATCACCTTTAGGCTGTGTTCACACTAGTGCGAATTGGATGCGGTTCACACATCTCCATTGCGCCTGCGGAGCGGATTGAGGTCCTGTGCGTCTTTGGCTCAGTTTCAGGGCCGAATTTAGACAAACATTTGGCTCTGATTCATCCCTGGAATGGAGAATAGGGAGGCACTGGACCCCTGCTGTGGGCCACATGTGGCTTAGGTGTGAACCCAGCCTTAAACTTATTGATATTGATTTTACTTTTCCCAGAGTTCAGCTTTAGTACCATTTTGAACTACCTAAGACAGCCATTTTAAACCTTTTAAACACAGAAATACTTGAAAGAACTTTTATTTCTTAGGGAACCTTGCTACAGCTCATGGTACACTAGTGTGATGGTCAGTGGGAAGAATGCTCCGAGTCCTTACACTTGTGGTCGTGGAAAAGAACCCCCACCTTATGGATAGCTATAAAGATTATTGCTTTGAGTGGTTACTTTTCTAAGAGGCAGAAATCGCTCATTCCTCAACAAAACCATAGCAACCTCTGGAGGAACCCTAGTTGAGAAAAGCTGATCTAAGGTATCTGTGTTTTATGACTTATAGACCTTCAATTCTTACAAACCAAAATATTCAATAGATCGTGTTTAGTCATGAAAAACTATTAAAGATGAAGAAACAGTGTGTTAAGGTTTAGGTGTTTTTTGTAATCCAGATCACATACTGTCAGAGTTTTAATGTGCAATGTGTACTGGAAGTATTCGGTGCCTCGGGTGTTGTACGTTGCTTGGTTGCTGCACCAAGGGATACAGTAATTGAAAGAAGCAGGTGTTAACTGAAGACCTCATTCATGAGCTTTTAACCTGTGGCCTCCATACAGAAAACACAGAGTCTCTCATTAATGTCAGGCAACCTTTTTAAGTGTCCTTTTCATCTTACAGGACCAGGATAAACAAACATTTAGCCCTTTTGTTCTACCTGCTAAAACTGAGGGTCTGAACACATATTCTATAAAACAATAATTTAGTCAATGCAGTATATAGATATATTACTATAAAATAGTCTGAACTATTTAAATATTTAAGATCTTTCACTGTGCATTTCTCATGTAAAATTCAGCCATCAGAGGAAACACCTTTATGCACGTTCCCTCATTTCTCTAAATTCTGGTGGGTTTTACAGAGCTTCCCCTGCACATTATTGTACCCGCACAGCAAGAAAAAGTATTTTCTCTTTATCTATACATACTAAAGTCTCTGTAGGGGTGCAGAGTATGTAAACATTGTGAGAAATAATGAATATAAAAGTTGTTTGGTGAATAGCTGTGGGCTGTAATAACAGAAACATGGGGTCACAATGGGGTCCCTCCTGGACCAAGCACAGTTGCATCCCCTGATCCCTCTCCCTACACAAGCATAAGTCATTCAACAAGCAGGCCAAAAAAGTTTGATTGAATCATTAAAAGAAAAGCAACCAATTTTTTTGGTGACTTTTACCTATTTAAGACTTACCGGATCACCAACCATCAACATCAATGAGGTTTTTAGGAGCTATAAAAATTGCCTTTTTTAATGTGTCTCTAGCAATGTTCTCCAATTTATTAAAAATCAATGCTTTGATGATTAACTGATAGGTCGGTTTTGTAAATCTCAGATTTATATGCACTAAAAAATGTTATTTGTTTAGTGTCCACCTTGCTTAGAAGTCTTGAAGATATTTTTAGGTAAAGTCTACAGGAGCTGTTTTTTCATGAGGCTTGATGAAATGGGCACTTTTTTGTTTTGTTCAGGTAGTCATAAAGAATCGTCTTGTTTTGGCTGTGATGGAGTCTTCTTCGTTGGAGGTCAGGAGTTTTTATGTCTTGGTTTGTCTTGAAATGAGAAGCACATAGTTGTGCACATTCGTAAGGGATGAGGTATAAATACAGGAAGGGTGAATTTTAAAAAAAATGCAGGTAGCAACCTTCATTTGGAAAACAAAAGAAATGCAAACCATCTACCTGTACCTTAACCTCCCTGGCGGTATGATTCTGGCTGGAATTTTGTGCTGAAAGCGGTACAATTATTTTGCATGGAAATTTGGCGTTTTTATATTGTAGGCATGCAATTCTTATGAATAACTCACTTAAATCTGTCCGCACCAGAGTCTAGTAGACATCCCGGGTATGATAAAGTTTGAAACACAAAATAATAAATTATAATATATAATAAAAATATATATAAAAATGATTCAATAATGTAATCAAATCAAAAACACAGAAATTTGCTCAGTTGCAGAATAGTCGCTGTCATTAAATTTATTGTTTGATGATAAATTGTGATTTTAATTTTTTATCTGTGTTTTCTAGCTGTCTAAAACCACTTTTGACATAAAGGGACACTTTTTGGTTGCTATGGACAATCTCCAGTTTCCAGGCAGAAAAAAAATCTTTTTATTATATAAAATGACATGCAGGGCACTGGGCAGACCACTAGGGACAAAGGGGGTGTGTATTTTTTGTATACAGTACTGTAATCTGTAAGATTACAGTACTGTATGTGTTGTGTGTTTTTAAACTTTTTTAAATTTGGCGCCGATCTCCGCTCCCGTACGTCGTAACGTCGCAGGGAACGGAGATCAGCTGCACCCGGCACTGTGTGAATCGAGCGAGCGGACGGCTCGCTCACACAGCGGGGAGACATCGCAGGATCCAGGGAAAAGGTAAGTAACTTCCCCCCTGCATCCTGCAACGCAAGCCCGAGCCTGGCTAGGGGTTACCGCTCCCAGCACAAAAAGCTGGACCCGAGCCAGGCTCGGGGTTACCGCCAAGGAGGTTAAAGTACATCTAGAAGTGTTAATTGTAAGCAGTCATTTTAAAAAAAAAATCCCCTAAATGTACTTTAAATAGCAGTGCTCTTACCAGTTTGTAGGTGTGCCTAGGCACTCTTGTGTATGAATGAATGAATGACTTGTATAGCGCTACCTATGTGAACTGAACTGCCTCAGGGTGCTTTTTGCCACTGGTGTCCATCTGTGGTATAGTGCGGTCCTTGCCCTGTGGGGTCCTTGCCCTGAGGGGTCCCGACGCGCTTACAAACACATACACATATTTGGCCAATTTTTTTTTTTATCGACAGGATCTAATTAACCTACAAGCATGTCTTTGGAGTGTGGGAGTTAACTGGAGTACCAGGAGGAAACCCACGCAGGCACAGGGAGAACGTGCAAACTCCAGGCAGAAGGAGTTGTGGTTGGGATTTGAACCAGCGACCCTATTACTGCTAGGTGAAAGTGCTAACCACTACACCACTGTGCTGCCCTGTATACAGCCTTATAGTTGTGTATGGGTAGTGTGAAACATTAGTCTCATGTGTCTTAGGAGATTTGTTGTGAGGTTTGGTAATGTCACTACTGTGCTGCTTGGTATTCTCCTTGCTGGAGGCCCTGACACAAAGAAGCAATGCCCTGACACTACCAAGACTGCCACCATACAGATAAACAGTGCAGAACAAAGCATGGTATTGCATACATAAAGGTTTACTTGGTTCAAACCTAAAACACTGGCCTAGAATGATATATGAAGGGTCATTCATTTCTTAAAAAAATGTGTTACATTTTCTGTACTTTCCTTCCAAAGTGCAATTTAAAATTGAGAAATATTCTTGGCTGTATACCTGCCCAAATTATGATGTAACTAGTTAAATATTACCACTGATTCTAGAAATTCAGTTACATCAGCCACCAGAAGACTTTTAAAATTGTGGATCTGATTAATGAAACAGCACTAACAAAATTTCTGGCAGCTATTTCCAGTCAACATGCCACCTATTTAAATACATATATAAGTAACCTTTTAAATAACAATTCCAATCAAACATGGTTTATGAAGTAAACAATAAATCTGACCTTTGGGCAAGTAGCTAATTACTAAAATTGTATTTGTCTGTTATCTATCCAATGCTAACATTTATACAGCTCTGCTATATAGCATTGTTCTGCCTGGTAGGAGAGATTACAAATGGTGGGGGAGATTAGGTTGGGTTTAAGAGGGCACAACTGGCATGACAATGACTTTTTCACAGGTTTACATATATAGTTACATAGTTAGTCTGGTTGAAAAAAGACACAAGTTTATACAGTTGAACCAATCACAGAAACGTTTAATTACCTTCTGCTCTTACTTACCTCAGCATTTGATACTTGCACAGTAAACACATATGTCATCCGGATCATCCAACATCATTGTTGCGACCTGGAAATTAATTATGGAAGGGAATATTTTTATTTAATTTTAGAATGTACTGTACATATAGCAGTGATCTATTACTCCAGGAAGACACTGGACAGGACTGCATTAGCTCTGTCCCTGGTCTTCATACTCAGAGGAAGTGCTGTGATGCCACGCGTGACGTCACATCTATCCTTCCTATGTAAGCACAATGCAGAATGCATTGGCAAAACTTGTACCTTACAAGGGATACCCAATAACATGTATTTGATGATTGAAGTCAGCACAATTTCACCTCACTCACTAAGCTAAGTGAATGTTCTCTTTGCAAAGGGAATTTTCACTTATCTTAATAAAAGATAAAAAGTTGTGCTGACTTCAATGACCAAATAATGTACAAAACCATTGTGTATTATTTTCAATAAATGTTATTTTATTTCACCTCATTCACTAACACCAGGAAAAACTCACTTAGCAAAGTTGAAATTCCCCCTAAAGTGAACATACGCTAGTCCTTTAGTAAATCAGAGATTTCTTCCTTTTCCATTAATCTGGAGCTCTTCCTCAGACCCAGAAGCTGCCTAAATTAAACTGAGTTTGAATAATTTAAAGTTTACACCTTATCACTTGAAGCAAAAACAACAAATCCGATGTATTGCAGCTCATTAGCCCTTAGATGTGGTGTTTATGTCAGGCTAGGAGCATTTTTAGCAAGTTCAGAGAATGCTTGTTGATCTTGCCAGGATAGTAATGTCTTCCTTTATGCTGACTTAGAAGCTTTACATTTGTGTTGATTTACTAAAGGCAAATCCACTCTGCACTACAAGTGCACTTGGAAGTGCAGTCGCTTTAAATCTGAGGGGAAGATCTGAAATGAGGGGAAGCTCTGCTGATTTTATCATCCAATCATGTACAGGCAAAAATGCTGTTTTTTTTATTTTCCTTGCATGCCCCCCTCAGATCTACAGCAACTGCACTTCCAAGTGCACTTGTAGTGCAAAGTGGATTTGCCTTTAGTAAATAAACCCCATCATTACCTTTCTTCTGTAAACTACTAATTGCAACCACTTTAAATACGGACTTGTATGCTGTAATATATATTTTTTGTTTTTGGCTTCAGATCCGCTTTAAAGCTGACAAAAATAAATAATGCTTCTAGTAGCAGAACATATCTATAGATCTTAGACAAAATAAAAGTAGTGGTGGGAGGTCGAACATATAGTGTGGGTAGAATGAAAGGAAAGATTAGAAAGTTTTGAATTATTGAGAAATCCCAAAGCACAGATAATTATTGACTACAATGAAGTATGTGTAGTAATGAAACTCTGTTACATAGGGGTACTTCACAGTACTTCACTAGAGGTCTCTTTCCTATACGGTCCCTTGAGGCTATTTTAGACTTCCATTGTATAGAGGCTATAGTAGTTATGTGCACACAACTCTGCATCATTGCATCAGAAGAGAAGCTGAGGATAGACTGGACAGGCATACATTTTTCATTTGCCAGAAGGCCTGCCATATCTAGAAGCATTGCTGCTCTTATAAGGGCTAGCAGGCCAGAACTGGGAGTCTGAGAGTTATGGCATTTGCCAAAAAGGCTTGAATTTCTTACAGAACACGTGGGTCAGTTTTATTTCTGTTTCGATGGGTTACTCATGCCCTGCCGACTCTGAAGCTAGAGTTCTGCCTTATGTTGGCCATACACTAGTAGATGTTCAAATGAATGTTTGTTTGAACATTTAATGGCTTGAGAAATACTGTTTGAAAGTACTCCGAATTTTGTTTGTTTTCAACATTTGATTTTGGAATGAATGGACTTTGCCATTGTTAGAAATGTGTTCCTTTGAAAAAAAAAAGGCATTGTTACTGTGGTCAAAAACAAAAAACTAACAATTAGAAAATGGAACAAACATTCTTAAAATGATCTACTAGTGTATGGCCAGCTTTAGTCCCCATTGGGCAGCTAACAATTTATCCTCACAAAAAGGAACACATTTCCTTCTTGACCTAACCATTAGTAGTCATATTAATTCCACAACGCAATTACACTACTGGTTAATGCTACTGATAATGCAGATGATCAAAGAATAATCCAATTCACATTTAAATATACTATGTTATACCATTAGTAACGATCTCCAACTCATTTTGTAAAGAAATTCTAAACTTGATAAAATTTATAGTGAAGAACCCCTTCAATCAGTGCTTAGATTAAATGTTGTAGCAGAGTTAGCAATTAGAATCCTTTGGGGGTGCCCTTATTGTCTGCCTATTCATATTCAAATTTTCTTTACAACACCATAACCGGTATGCAGCTATGGTGATAATGTGTAATACGGAAGCAGTTACAGGAGTTGTAGGCATGATCAGGAGTAGGGGAGGGTTTGTAAGGGGTTTTAGGTACATTGCATCCTGAAAGTATTCACAGCGCTTCACTTTTTCCACGTTTTGTTATGTTACAGACTTATTTCAACATGGATTCAATTAATTATTTTCCTCAACATTCTACAAACAATACCCCATAATGACCACGTGAAAGAAGTTTGTTTGATATCTTTAAAAATAAAAAACGAAAAAAGCACATGTACATTAGTATTCACAGCCTTTGCCATGACACTCAAAATTGAGCTCAGGTGCATCCTGTTTCCACTGATCATACTTGAGATGTGTCTACAACTTGATTGGAGTCCACCAGTGGTAAATTCAGTTGATTGGACATGAAAATGTGTCAGCCTGTACCATTGCTTTGAGTCATTATTTCACATTTCTGGTCACATGGCTACGCAGCCTCCAATCCCAAATTATGCCTTCTAACGCGTCGGATGGAGCTAGTGGTGTGACATCAGCACGCACGGGCCAATCGAACAGAGTGGCGTCTGGGTTCGTGGATATTTTCGTTTGCCTTGATGAACTACTCTATCTATAAGTCCAATACTTTGTGTCTTAAATAAACTTTTATACAGTAATGCACTATGAGTTCTCCTCCTTACTCTTGACATACACATATTTGCTGGAGTCGCAAGGCTTATCTGAACTTCCAAGCTGTGGCTCTCCTTGAGGGAATATCTTGAAGTGTTTTTGATCTCCTTTCAAAGGTCTATTTTTCTGGTACGGGCCCTTTCACATGGACATGTCTGTGTACGGGCTCTGTTTTTCTCAGCGGGGGATCGCTCCGTCAATCCCAGCTGAGCAGCCAGACGACAGCTCTGTCTCTGCACACTGTCTATGGGGGATTGGATGAAGATGGACTGTAGAGTCCGTTTTCATCCGATCCGATCCGCAGACGAATGGAAAAAATAGGGTTTTCCTCCGTCACACTTTTTCGGATCGGAGCGGGTCGGATGTCAGCGCACATGTCACCGCTGGCATCTGTCGCTCCATAGAGGTCTATGGAGCGTCCGTTCAGGTCCGCCTAAAAAACTGACAGGTGGACCTGAACGGTCTGCCTGTGTGAAAGGGCCCCCTTTGTCTGCGCAATCACAGAGGTGGAAGTGAAGTGGTGATTAAACAGAGTATTAGCCACAGTGGCACATGAGCACATTTTTTCTCTGAATCTGGACAGACATATTTGGACTGTCTCTTTTATTCATTAATTCTTAAAGTGGTTGTATTACCCGCTGGGTGATTTTTACCTACAGGTAAGACTATAATAAGGCTTACTTGTAGGTAAAATTAATATCTCCTAAACCTGCACTGTTTAGGAGATACTCACCCTGCATGCAGCCTCTGATGTCATCGGCGCATGCGCTCTGAAAGTCCGGGGTATCGTGCCAGAACTTCAGAGCCCCATGCCAGAACTTCAGAGCCCCATGCCAGAACTTCAGAGCCCCGGCTACTCACAGCGCCAGAGCCCAAGAACCCAAAAGAAACACAGAGGGAACAGTCAGCCCCCTCAGCGGTGACCGAGCGCTGCTGCGGGGGGCTTGGTTCTAAGGTAAGTATTTCATAATGCGCTAGTATGCAATACATAAAAAAACTCTTGCAGGTTTTTTTTTTTCAGTCATTTACTACTGCTTTTATTTTCACTTATACGCATATTCACTTATGAATTTTTTGGACATGCCATATGGAGTCACAATGTAATTTATACAGTTAGATTATAATGCATGGTTATTCATTTCTTGCATGTTGCATTTCATATGAAAGGGGTATCTTATTTATTTTGTAATTCGTGATATGAGTTTTTTGCACAGTTGATTTGCATCACTTTAGGTGAGGTATATGTGAATACCTCATCTGGTAAGAAGGACACTAGACAATTTTCACATTCTATATGTAAACTATGGATGACAGCGCACTTCTAATTGATATTTTTTTCATTGTGTTTGTAGTAGAACATTCAGCTACTTTTAGTGCAGCAGTCTTAATTTTGGCAGCCAAACGCGAGTTCCAGCAATTTTAGAACTATGGCTTCTTACAGAATAATGGTGTCATAGTTCTGGTAATGGTCCTGATCTGGTTACATGTCTATAATGTGGTTGTTCTAGTACAATGCACTGTACTTTTTTATGGGTCTACATTTTCTGATTTTGGCTTACTACAGCTTTTAGTTTTTTTTTTACATATGGTCACCTCTCCTGATAAGCTCAGCAGCTGCAACATAAGACAGTACACACTGTACACATGCAGCCCTAAAAAATATGGTATTAAAAATGGTACTAGGGGTCACTGGTCTCAATGGCTGCTCCATCGCCATAATAACTCGAGGCAGAACCATCACTCTAAGAAGCTTCTTCTAAATGCAGTTGGAGACCTCATTGCTTCATCCTATACAATTTATGAAACTGTGATGAGTGGAATGAAAAGTGCAGTGTTGAACAGTCCATAGTAATAAATCAGATATCACATCTTGTTCTACTGTGACTGGTTGGTTCTGTACTTATTAATTACATGTTCATAACATGTTTGAATTGTCTTATCTTGAAAAGTTACTAATGAATTGTCTACTGCTTTTTCTACAACCAGCATTAAATTAATACATGTGTATATTAAGCCAAAACCTCTGGGGTTTTTTTTGGACTCTGTTGGATTTTTGGAGATTTCCCTTTGCTTCCTGTTCTAGGGTCACAGCAAGAAGAGAGAGAAAATCTCTACAAAGTGAAGGAAATTTCCCTCACCAAAACAGGTGCCCCCATTGCGGAGTGTTCTGGAACACAGACAGCAATATAGATTCAACACAGGTTCAAATCCTTCCCCACTTTAAAACAAAAAAAAATGTTTTGACTATACATTATATACACTTTAACATGTTTTCCAACACACTAAAGATGTCTAATGCCCCATACACACGATAGGATTCCATGTTTTTTTTCCGACGGATGTTGGCTCAAACTTGTCTTGCATACACACGGTCACACAAATCTTGTCGGAAATTCCGAACGTCAAGAACGCGGTGACGTACAACATTACAACGAGCCAAGAAAAATGAAGATAATTGGTTCAATCGTTCAACGGATTTTGTTGTCGGAAAATTTGAGATCCAGATCTCAAATTTAGTGTGACGGAAATTCCGATGGAAAATGTCCAATGGAGCCTACACAGTGACGGTCGGAATTTCCGACAACAAGCTCCCATTGAACATTTTCCGTCGGAAAATCCTATCGTGTAACAGGTTATCTAATTAAAAAGTATAAATGGATCTTAGATCAGTAAAAAAAGATATGGCAGATAAACTTTGATGAACAAAAAAGTGTATTTATTGTTGCATGCATTAGGGACAAAATTGGCTATCGTTACCTGGTTTGGAGGTAATTACCCTTCCTCTGACATTTATTAGATGTTTATCTTGATGGCTATTTTACCTATTTTAACCCTAGTTATGTAACACTACAATTTTATATAGTCATTATCACGTAGACTGCACTCTTTTAGAAGGTCCTCAGTTTTAGTATGTCTTTTTACCTATCCCATTCCTGCAGTTCTATCACTTTGGTTTGCTGTGAAGTATTTTGATACCAAATAACATAATGACAGGATGGTTCCGTCTTTAATTATTCACACCAAAGAAACTTCAGTACAATGATTAATCTGTGAACGTGCCTGCATGTCATGTACAATATAAAAGCACTGTGTACATGCAAAATAATAATAAAAATTCCCAGCTTTAAGAAATTCCCACAATGAAGCTCTGGCAAGACATCCAAGACTTTATAATTACAGTTAACTCCTGGATTTTACCTGCTCCGCTCATGGTATGTGATTATTTGCCAACTTAATATATAGACCTGTCATAAAGAAAGAGGTCCTATGTTATTGTCTGCCATTTGTTATAAAAAAAAAAGGTTCTTGAGAAAAGAACAAAGGTATACAACAAATTAGAATGAAACTCATTGTCCAGTTCAAACTTTCCTAGATGTCTTTTTCAGGGCTAGATTTCTTTTTTCTTTTTTTATTAGTGGAATGGGTACACATTTTGTTGTATGATTCCAAATCAATACATAAAGAAATGGATGAGCGA
Organism: Lithobates sylvaticus; assembly: GCA_028564925.1. Lineage (NCBI taxonomy): Eukaryota > Metazoa > Chordata > Amphibia > Anura > Ranidae > Lithobates > Lithobates sylvaticus. The sequence goes on along the minus strand of CM053026.1, from coordinate 97,277,614 downwards.
GTTTGGGGTGGAGGAACTTGACTGACCTGCACAGAATCCTGACCTCAACCCAGTGGTGTAGCATGGGGGGTGTGAGGGGGGCCGTGGCCCTGGGCACAACATTTGGGGGAGGCTCCATCCCACGCCAGTGTGTGTCCCCATGGCTCCATCCTCCTAATTTTTATTTCCTGTGTCTCCACGCTTCGGCCGCCATGTTCCGTCACAGGATGGCCCCTGGTGCCCTGTGATTGGGCAAATGGGGTCATGTGCAGTGGTAGGGCTGGCCTGTCCTCAATCGCTGGTGAGCGGGGCTGGCCATCACTTAGCTGTGAGCCGCTGCTGTCTTCCCCCCTCCGGAGTCCAGACCAGACCCCAGATCGTTTCCCTGTTGTGGCAGGCAGTCTGGCAGTGTGATAGACCGCAGAGCAGATGGAAGAAAAGCATGTGAGTGATAGACTCCCTCGTGAGTCACGTTGCTGGCCCGGGGGAGTGGACATGGTCTTGGGAGAGGGAGCAGCCAGTAAGTCAGTGTAGTGTGTAGTGTAGTGGGCAATTTAGTGTGTAGTGTAGTGGGCAGTTTAGTGTGTAGTGTAGTGGGCAGTTTAGTGTGTAGTGTAGTGTAGTGGGCAGTTAAGTGTGTAGTGTAGTAGGCAGTTTAGTGTGTAGTGTAGTAGGCAATTTAGTGTGTAGTGTAGTGGGCAGTTTAGTGTTTAGTGTAGTGTGTAGTGTAGTGGGCAGTTTAGTGTGTAGTGGTAAGTTTAGTGTGTAGTGTAGTATAGTGGGCAGTTTAGTGTGTAGTGTAGTAGGCAGTTTAGTGTGTAGTGTAGTGTAGTGGGCGGTTTAGTGTGTAGTGTAGTGTGCAGTTTAGTGTGTAGTGTAGTGGGCAGTTTAGTGTGTAGAGTAATGTGTAGGGGGCAGTTTAGTGTGTAGTGTGTATAATAGTGGGCAGTATAGTGTGTAGTGTTGTAGGCAGTTTAGTGGGTAGTGTAGTGTAGTGGGCAGTTTAGTGTGTAGTGGGCAGTTTAGTGTATAGTGTAGTGGGCAGTTTAGTGTGTAGTTGGCAGTTTAGTGTGTAGTGGGAAGTGTAGTGTAGTGGTCAGTTTAGTGTGTAGTGTAGTGGGCAGTTTAGTGTATAGTGTAGTGTACTGGGCAGTTTAGTGTCTAGTGTAGTGGGCAGTTTAGTGTGTAGTGGGCAGTGTAGTGTAGTGGACAGTGTAGAGTGTAGTGTAGTATAGTGGTTAGTGTACGAATCAGGTAGGTCGGTACTATTGTAGGAAGGGACTCAGGGAGTGCTAAAAGTCTGCAGGTTAGGGGGCACAAATTACTTGCCTTGCCCTGGGCGCTGACAACCCATGCTACGCCACTGCCTCAACCCGATAGAACACCTTTGGTATGAATTAGAGCGGACACTGCGAGCCAGGCGTTCTTGTCCACATCAGTTCCTGACCTCACAAATGTGCTTTTGGAAGAATGGTCAAACATTCCCATAGACACTCTCCTAAACCTTGTGGACGGTCTTCCCAGAAGAGTTGAAGATGTTATAGCTGCAAACGGTGGGCCAACTCAATATTGAACCCTATGGACCAAGACTGAGATGGCATTAAAGTTCATGAGCGTGTAAAGGCAGGTGTCCCAATACTTTTGGTAATATAGTGTATGTTTTTTTTTAAGGGGATTCTTTATTTTACATATTTATTTTAGCAATTTTTTTTACATTTAATGGTGTTTTGTATCTGCCTTATGTTCAGCTTTTATAACTTAAAACTCATTTTTTTAACTGGAAACATGAAATCAGTTTGCATGTGTCTGATCTCGTGTGTAATATCTGTGATGAATAATATTTCAGGCAGTGTTGCATTTCATGTCATCCAGCAATTTTGTGTCTTGATATCTCCTCTAGATATTATAGAAGGAGAAAGACTCGTCTGGAGAATTCACCTAAATATAAACACTTTGATCATGAGGGTCTTTCAGTGTGCTACACATTCACCTGAATCTTTCTACTTACATACCATCAACATTCACACCTCTGAAAGCTCAAAGACATAACGATCAACATGGAATGTAATCTCTATAGCCAAACAGATCCGGTGTCAAGATTTATCAAAAGGTGATTTATTGTTCTCAATAGAATACTATGTGACATTTCTAAAGTGGGCATTTAGTAGAAGCTATAGTCAAATTATAGTGTTTTTAAGCACATTTGAAACAGAAATAATCAGTCAACTAGACATTGCATTGATAACTTCCATTTTCATATTTTTACCTTCACTTTTCTTTTACAGCAGTTGTGCAGGGTGTCTGAATACTGTATGTGTGTGCAGTCCATTGACACCATGCCTCCTGATGACGTCTGTATGACGAAACATGTAGGGGCGGGAATTCCAGTGATACCAGATCTGCTGTTTGGAACGCTTACTGCCTCTAGTGAACACATTTTGGTGAATCGGCAGACAATCCCTGATGCCAGGCAGGACACCCTGTTTGTAAGTTCATATATGCTGTTATCTGGTTTTAATAAATAAAAATACAGAGTTATGCTATTTTGTTCCCTCTGGTTTCTCTCCTGATTTGAGTCTCCTATTGAGATGTGGATCCACTGCAGATGGTTAGTGAAGGTATAACAACCAAAAAAGCCTGACTGACCCGACTGAGTGTAGGCTCAGAGGGTCTACAGCAGCAGATGAGTGCATACACTGATGGGGGCACAAGCATTGAATGCAGTGTTGCCAACCTACCAGATTGAAATTTACTGACACAGCACCCAAAATTTACTGGCATAACCAAATTTTTACTGGCATTGCCAAAAGTTACAAAATTACAGTTTTGAGCGCAAATTTTAGTTTTTAGGCTACAAACAAATGCAATATGCAATTAGCAATATGATTTAGTGAACATAATAAGGCAAAAAAACATATCTTATTTTATTTTCAATATAGTAAGTAAGTAGCTCAGGGACAGGACTCAGGAGGGAAAGAAATTAAAATTGACTCTCACAGTGACAAGGACAGCAGTGTGCAGCAGAACAGATGATGATGAGACCTCACTGACACAACACGTAACCTCCTAAATCACAGTGACAGTCTCTCTCCAAGCCAAGTGGTCCCTCCAGTCCACTCCAGTCTAAACAGCACTGACGGTTCTGGTCCCAGCCTGCCTTGCTCCTGTACCCCAGACCCGCACACAAGAGGCTCTGGCTGCTCTGCTTGCCTCCATTGCACCATGACATCACACAAAATGCTCAGGCACTGCCTCTGCCAGAGCCGCCGATCACACTGTAGCAGGCACTCGGATGGTCTCCGGATCAAGCCAAGCGTCACAGCCATATTTTTTACTGGCAACCTTTTTCTTTTACTGGCAGGAGAAAATGACCTGTTTTTTACTGGCTGCCGGTAAAAATACTGACGGTTGGCAACACTGATTGAATGTGTGGAAGCACGGAGAACTTTTGTTGATGATTATATTAAGCAAGTCATTATAGCACCAGTCACATATGGGTTTTTGAATTTGGTGGACTTTTTATCTTATTTATAAGGACCCACATTATATATGTTTTTTCACTTGTATTAAGTATCATAGGCACTTTATTATATTGCCAAATTTTCACAAGATTATTTTGGACACAGTGATGGTAAGCACAACTTACTATCTATTTACTCACTGACACCAGAGTTAGACCCAGTGGTCTCATTAATCAGCTTTGAGTAACAGTACTGACCATTCCAGCCTCTCCTTCTCTGCAATGCAAGTCTGTGTAAGGACACTGGTGAGGAGGGGTGTGGCTGATACTTAGCTCTGCTAGCACAGAGTGAGAAAGTAGGAAACCACATTTTCACTGAGCGATGAAGGTATTTTAAGGAATTAGCTAACAAAGATTAGTCACAAATCATAAAATGTGATGGTACAGGACTATAAAGAGATAAACATGCATGGCTTCAGTTCGATTTAAAAGATATATGCGATCAGATTTACATAATCTTATCAATAAACTTTGTAATATATATTTGTATCTCTTTATTACGGGGGTCAACCATCTGTAGATCGTGATCTACCAGTAAATCACTGTCTGGGCTTGCTGGCCCACCATCCCAGAGCATCAAACAGAATGCAATGCAGAGGGACTACGTGTAAAATTGGAGCTGTAGTAGGGAGCAAGAGCCACATAAGCTGATGCCTCCTCTGTAGTGCTGGCTCCTGTCCCATGTGGAGTGATACCAACTGCACTCCACCTCCTATCCTGGCTAGTGGTCTGCAGAGTGGTACCAGCAGCAAGAAAAAGGAGATCTTCAGGTCAGTGTGAAGCAATATACTGGGCATAATCTTATAGGTCTGCTTTCACACGGATGCACTACGGTTTACTCCTGCAGCTTTTCTGTGGGTTTGCTGCGCTTAGCCATAGACTTCTATTATACTGTATCCTGAGGGTTTGGTGCACTCTCTGAATGTGGGAGCTTTGGTGCGCTTTCAGAAAGTGCACCACACCTGCAGGATATAATAGAAATCTTTGGCAAAGTGCAGTTAACCCAGGAAAGTCACAAATGCACTGTGCTGCAGGCAGCATTGTGTTGCTTTCTCACCACTTGCTTTACCCCCTTGGACCCTGCAGAAGCATTCATTTTGGGGGTGATTGCAGAGTGGCCCCATTTACTTGAATGGGCTGTGATTGGCAGGCTGTAGCACCCACCAAAAGCAACAGGGGGTTTTAGTCCTGCTGCGGCATGTGTACACCTTTGGCTGCTGCTTCAACAGCTAAAGGGGGTAGGGATTGGGGGCAGTAAACTTAACCGCAGGGTTTTACCACCTCCCAACTTTACGTGTGAATGAGCCCTAAGGGCGCCTTTGTGGAATGCAACTAAGGGCTCATTCACAAGTTCAGCCTCCTCACCTCCTGATTTAAACCCATGATTGCCGTGCAATGCATGCGATTGCCACACGGTAGTATGACAATTAGAGGTTTAAATCAGGTGAGGAGATGACGCTGTGCCCGGTGATCTTTGATTTCTCCCATGTTGTTCAGGATCTCTACAAGGAGGCCTATAGAAGGAGCAGGAGCTCTGAGCGCATAGCCTGTACTGGTTCTCTGTCTGTTCTGGTCCAGGAAGTGACGTCACTTCTGCCCGCGTTCCACGCTGGTTTTACTTCCTGGTTGCCACAGGATGCTTATGGAGTCTGCAATCGGATGATACATCTCCGTGGATGACTCTATACTGATGGATTGATTGGGACTGTATCCCACCCTCCTACCTTCCACCTACTGAGCTTGATACTTACTTGCATTTTGTAAGTGCATTTTAACCTATTATTAAATGGACTGTTAAATCTCTGCGCTAAGCTGGTGCTTCCTTCTCTCCCCCTTTATGAACAATGATATTAACTAAGGTCCAGTGCATGTATCATCTTCTACATTGGAGAATTTCTCATCCTACTTTTCCAGACTTGGTACTACTTTTCACTCTATAATGCCAGTGCAATGTAACCTAAATCAATGATATTTCAAGACTAGCAGCTGATTACACATAATGAATGTGAGTAATTATGAAGGAATGACAGTAAACACTGGTTGAGTCACATTTCATTGTTAGGCACATGGAATGTGAAAGATATTGCTGGGAGTAGTCTGGGAAAATGCATGTAAATATGCCTTTGGTGAGTGTGTGCTTGTTCTGCAGGTAGACATGCTTCTGTCTATAATCAGGTCAAGATGTCAACTATAGGCATACCAGAACCATTAAAAGAAGCAAGTATTTATTGGCCTATTTTATTACAGTATGTGTACTTACCATAGATTATTGCTCAGTATGATACTATGCTGTCCAATTTTTACACTTCAGGACAAAAATTGATAAAATGTACTTAATTTCATTAGACCGAACCAAGCGTCAATGTGTCTTTCATAATACCGTCTCTATTTTCCAGTGCTTAAAACAGATCCTATTGCTGGGACATGTTGGTTGACATGTTAGAATCAGGAAGCTCAAGCTATGCATGTGATTGCTGGAGTCAGTTAGCTGCTCTTCGTCTTATATTCATGTTCATGTAGTTTCATCTGTCTTGAATAGCATTCAGTGTTTAATAACTGTAATTGTGAAGGGTTATGGGGGGAGGGGGGTACCCTTTCCCTGGAAGTGGTACCCCTATTACAGATTACTTCCACATCAACTGGCCAAGAGTCTTCCAGTACCATGGGGCCAGAAACCTACCATAATACCTCAGACCTAGCAGCCACCTTCAGACAATGGGAGCCTGAACCCTACTAGGTAAACCACAGCTGCTTGTGCTCCCTCAGCCCCAGCTTCCAGAGATTCTCTAAGGGTTCTAGTCTCCCTGGTCAACCAAAGGTCAGCCTCTCAGGTCTCAGTCTGGCCTATGCTTCTCCAGATAGGGTAAAGCAAATACAAAGAGCAGATTTACTCAAATCTATGACACCCCCTTAAAAGAAGAAGTCCCACCCAGGTACTGCTGCTTAAATAGTAAATCTTTACTAACTACAAAGATTCTAAGTCAAGGGTGTAAATCCAAACTACAAATGTATTCCATCAGAAGATTTTAGTTCTCACACACTCTTCCACTCTATTCACAAGAGAAAACCCCTATTATTTTACCTCTGTGCCCTACTGGGGCAGCCCTACTCCCATGAATGGGAAAAAAATCTACTCTAGCTCCCCAAGAAGAATCCTTTCTCCAGCTACTCCTCCGCTGCACCAGTGACAACCACACAGAACCACCCCTTAAAGGACCCTAAGGGCTTGCTCATGAATTATTTATATTTATTCACTTTTTTAGCTTTATTTGCTTGGAGCCTAACATGCCAGCAGGTCAGGGGTTAGAGGTCACCTAAAGCCTTTTAACTTTAAAATGGTAAATCAGCATGCAATTGTGCTCCAAACATTTGCTTGGAAAAAGACCAAATAATATTTAGGACTATGCATATGAGTAGGTCAAACTTCAAATGTAGAACTTGAATAACCGCACACAAAAATATAAGATCCAAAAATGTATTGCAGACTACAAAGCATCTCCAAACAAACAAAACACAGGATGGAGAGCAAGTGATGATGTGTGCCAACTGATGCTTAATCATAACACGCTAGTTGGCGTAAAATGCAACAACTCTTGCTCTCTATCCTGTGTTTTGTTTGTTTAGACATGCTTTGTATTTTGCAATACATTTTTGGATCTTGTATTTTGGTCTGCGGTCATCCAAGTTTTACATTTGATGGCTTCATGGTACCAGCCGGACCAACACCTGATTCCTTGGAGCTGAATGTTTGTGGCAGTACCACCTGGAGCGGTGTATAATGTTTGGCCTAGGGCAAACTGTTGAGATCCAGTACTTATGAATTACTCCATTAAAAAACTATTTAGCTTAGTGTATCGACGTGTTTCTATAAATGTTTGAATCTTATTGGTAGTTGATGGTAGAAGACGTTTCCTTAATAATAAAATATTAAAAATACTGATAAGTCAGGCTTTTGATTTCTTCATGCTTCGGTTTAGCATTTGCATCCTCTCTACATATCAGAATGTGCACAAGCTTTGACAGGGCAATCAACAGTGCCAAGTTTTGCTGATTTCTGTTGGCTTAATTATTTACCAGAGGAACAAACATAAAATGTCAAATTCATTAGTGGTTTCAGTATATTGTATTACTGGGCGACTGCATGCGAGGAATGCCAAAAATGTAAACAGGTAAAAAAAGACTTTCCCAACTGGCAGGCTTTAGATAATGACATGCAAACATACAATGCACTTTCGGTGGAAGGGGAATCCTGAGACTTACTTGTGTCAGCCCCTACGGGCAAGCTTGTCTTTGTATGTAGGAGTTGGATTTGAATACTTTTACCACCTACAGGTTTTAAACAGATATGGACATGTTTAAGTAAAGATTTAGAATATTTACTCTCTGTGCAGATAGCATGACAATACTGCTTGGCAATCTTTTTCTTGCTAGCAGTATAAAATAGTTTCCAAGGCCCTTTGCTGCTTAAGCTCCGCACCTGAACTTAGAATTCACGATGCTGACTTGGAGGCAGTAATTGTGACCTATTTACTAAACTGAAATATAATTATTTTTTATTTTTTATAAATTATATTTCACCTCAATATAAAGCCCTTTCAATGTCTTGCTTTTGTTATAAGGGATATTGGGGGTTATTTACTAAAGGAAAATCCACTTTGCACTGCAAGTGCACTTATAATTATTTTTTTTTGCACATGATTGGATGATAAAATCAGCAGACCTTTCACTCATTTCAGATCTACCCCTTAGATTTAGAGCAACTGCACTTCCAAGTGCACTTTCAGTGCACTTTCAAGTGCACTTGAAGTGCAAAGTGGATTTGCCTTTCGTAAATAACCCCCATTGTGTATGTGTGGGACAACACTAGGCATTGCAGACTGTGTGATCTGAGCCAAGAGTAGACTTTTGCCTAAAAGGTAATGAATGTCATAATATTGCAGACGGATCTGATGTTCATCTATCACTGTGTAACAAGGGGTTCCTTTCCCATGGAGGCTGTTCTTCCCAATTGGTGTTAAGATCTCCTTGAGCCTATATGAAGAAAGTGAGGGAAGAATTGAGAGAGAGAGAGAGAGAGAGAGAGAGAGAGAGAGAGAGAGAGAGAGAGAGAGAGAGAGAGAGAGCGAGAGAGAAGGGTGTCAAGAGAAAAAGTAAGATGTAGATGTTTATTAGCAGGCAGTCCACCTCCTTGGAGGAATCCTACTAGCAAGACTTTAGGTCGAGGAAATGGCTTAACAACCTGGATGCTAGGAAGCCTCCTAAAACTGTTATATACTGTATATATTGCATGATGTTGCCTTCTGTGTAAATGTTATACATGTAGCAAGGTCCCCCTGAGGACTGCCTGGATGTACCTGCTCATCTACATCACCATGACCCTGTGAACTTTCCAACCCACTTGATACTCTGGGTTCAGACATCTTTCACAAGCACCTTTAAATGACATGTCACACAAGTCAATATATTTGTATTATCTCAACTTTTACTTGAATAAGCAAAGTAGTATTAATTTACAAAAGAGAAGGGCAATAGATAAACCAATTTATTTTTTATAACAGTCCAGACTCTGTAGAGGAATTCCCCCAAAGAAACCTTAAGAACAGTTTAACAATGGGAGGATATAATATACACGTATGTACTATGAGATTCCACCTGAAGCATGATCTGTAGGACAATAAAGGGTTAAATGTTGAATATAGTTGGTTACACTCTAAAGGGGGACCCCGGGCTGGCCTATTCAACCTTTGGATCCTAATGAGAGATCAGACAGAGGTGCAGGCCTATTCAACCTTTGGATCCTCACCAGCAGTTGAAGCTCATTAGATTATATCCAATAAGGCATAGTGATGCATTAACAGACTGACTGGCTTAAACAGAAATTAAAAATTGAATTGAAATGATTGTAGGTAAAGGTGTTTGTACAGTGTTCAAATAGAATCTGCAGTAAAGTGTTCCCAAGGTAAAGGTGTCTGTACAAAGTGTTCAAATAAAGTAACCAGGGAAAGATTGCAGAAGCTGGGCAATTGCCCTCTCACCAATGACTGAACCAAACTAGATGGCTTGCAGACGGCAGTGGAACCCTGATAGTCTTCACCAGCAGAAAGACTACTAATTGCCCAGCATTAACCAAGCTCATTAGATTATATCCAATAACTTTCGCACGAACAGTGATGTCTGAAAAACCTGCGTCTACATTGACATTTCGGGCAATTACTATCCCTATGAACAGCAGTAGTGCTAGATTCTCTCATTCCTTGACTCTTTTCTTCCAATAGAGCTTCCTCTTCTCGTACCTCTCTTATCAATTCAGGATACGTAGGTACCACCTTGGTTCTTTTCAGTAATAAGACAACGGGATGATTTGGCCGGGCCCCTTGCAAAACCCGGTCCAAATGACCTTGATCAACGTCCTTAAGATCGATACCTCTTTTAAGGAAAATCTGGGGTAACATTCTGTCTACTCGGGAGATGTACCAGAGAGGCTCTCCCCCTTTTGTTGATGAGTGTGATTAAATTTGTACATCAGGTCTGCAGTGGTTTCGGACAAAGCATCTATGTAGTCCATCGGCCGCAGGGCCTCGAAGGCTCTCACTGAGCCGATGTTATTTCACAGCCTCTGGAACACTCCATTCCTTCATGGCTTGAATGGCCTGACTCATCCAGGTCTCAAACTCATCTTCTCTGATAGGGGTCGGCAATTGTCCTGAGAAAAATCTGAGTCTCCGGTAGCTGGTTTGAATTTCCAGATCCATTCTTCACTAAGCTATCAACTAGCCGGCTCATATCAGTGTAGAAAGAAATGGGAGGGGCACTGGCCCCATGAGATTTCGTTCAAACCGATCCTAAACTCTTGTCCTGGGCCCTTGATGGTGGCTGCCTCTCAACAGGCTCTCCTCCCACTTTCAGTGGGATCACCTTGGCAGTCACTCCCTTAACTAGGCTTACCTCTTCTTCCTGGAAGCACAGAGGTATTTCTTCCTGCCATTCCAACAGTACCCTGACTTGGTCAGCTTCCATATCCACAATGTAGGCCCTTTGTCCCGATGCTAAGGCTCTCACCCACTATCGAATCTCCTTCTCAGTGCATTCACTTCCCGAGATCTCTAAGACAGTGCTTATTTCCACTCGAGCTCCCTGGGCTCTGCCCCAAGCAACCGTAGTCACAGAAGCTGCCTCCCACATGGATCATGGCTCTTGTCTAGGTTGACTAGGGCCGGCTTCAGAATATATCCCGGACGAGACCCCAAATGTAGCACGGTCCCCTTGAGGACTGCTTGGATGTACCTGCTCATCTGCATCGCCTTGACCTTGTGAACCTTCCAACCCACCTGACACTCTGGATTCAGACATCTTTCACAAGCACCTTTAAATGATACATCACACAAGTCAATATATTATTTCAGCTTTTACTGAAATGAGCAAAGTAGTATTAATTTACAAAAGAGAATGACAATAGATCAACCTAAAAAAGATAAATACGTATTCCTGTGCTACTCAACAGATTGACTATTTAAAGAGGAGGTCCACTGCGTGACTGCGATATTGCGGCAGACAGATCAGACACTTTTGACGCATTTATACTGCAGCTGCTGACTTTTAATAAATGGACACTTACCTGTCCCAGGGTCCAGCGATGTCGGCAGCTGAAGCCCATCAATCGCTGGGCTCTCGGCAGCTGCCGCCCCCCATCCTCGTGAGGGAATCAGGAAGTGAATCGCTGCGGCTTCACTTCCCGGTTCCATACTGCGCATGCGCGAGTCACGCTGCGCATCCTAACTGGTCCCCGCTATCTTCTGGGACCTGTGTGTTTCCCAGGAGACAGCAGGGGGGGAAGGGGCGTGACTCCGGCAGAAGTCTATTCCCGGAAGTAGGTGCAAATACCTGTATTATACAGGTATCTGCACCCCCCCCCCCCCCTCCCCACTGAAAGGTGCCAAATGTGAAACCGGAAGGGTGGAGGGTTCCGAAAAGTGGAGGTTCCATTTTTGTGTGAACCTCCGCTTTAACTGCTGCAAGCACCAAAAGGGTCAGTCCATAACCACAAAAAGGAATCGGTATACAATTTGTAGTGCTGCACTGCTATGTACAATAAATAACCGATAAGTAATAAATTAATAAATATAAGTGTGCTACATAATTAAACAGAAAACATACATAGTGAAAGTGTGCACGTGATGCAATTCACATAGGTAAATTTGAATAATAGTCTTAGAGATGTATAGTGGAGGGGCCCCTCCACAGTATAATGTATACGGTGACTTGTCCTCTTCTGTGCAAAAATGTGCAATTAAATACAACATGCCAAGTGACTTGTCTTCTTCTGTGCAAAAAAATACAAAAACATAAAGTGCAAAGTGGCTTGTCCTCTTCTGTGCAACACACTAGGATGTAAAAGTGTGTATATGTATATCATCGGAGATCGTGGGTATTCACAGTAGTGCCTTCTTGTAAATGAACATCCAGAGAATCGTCTTTATCCTGATGCTACACCCTTAATATGGTAGTGCGTATCCACTCCCTTGGAGCCAGTAATGGCAATGGCGTCCCTGTCTCAGTTAGTGTATATGAGGTGTGTAGGAAAGAAGAAGGGGGGATTCCAGATAGTGTAGTAAAGTTTTTAATGCTTTATTATTTAAAAAACAAGTACCCACATTTCGGAGTAGATTAAAATTTATACACCACGAGCGGTGAGCTTACACGCTGACGTCACTTCCGCTGCCTGTCTGTCCCGACGCGTAACGTCACGGTCACGTGACTTCATCAGGGGATGTAGACTGGCACTGGAAGTGTCCTTAAATAGGTTAGAAATTTTGCTAATTGGGTGGCCATTTTCTTGCAGCTCGATGTAAAGGAAGTGATTTGGCAGCCATATTTTAGTAGATTCTCATGTATAACAAGTATCGCGGCCATTTTTTGGTAGTCCAGCAATACAGGACAATATAGCAACCATATTTATGGTGACTTATGAAATTAACAAAGATAAAAGTTAAAAAGATTTATCCTTTCAAAATAAAGTAACCAGGGAATAAAGTAACCAGTGAAAGATTGCAGAAGCTGGGCAATTGCCATCTCACCTACTGAACCGAACTAGATGTCTTGCAGACAGCCACCCGGGAATAGACGTCCGTCAGTGGAACCACCAGCGATGACCCACGGGTGTGGAACACGGATGAACGTGATGTTGAGCTGTTGAGTTGGTGCCGTGTAGATGTCTGACAAACAGCAAGCAGATTTGGGCCTTCCAAGGCATCACGTGGACACCAGGTGGTAGGCCACAACCTCTCTCTCCCTGTCACAGAGAGGTGTGCATTAAAGAGACACAACTACAGTTAGGGAATGACGAGGAAACATACTGTATAACGATTATAGTCCACCATCGCTACATACAGCTTGTGAACAAACTTTCCCTGGCCTCCATTAGAGGTTACTGTTGGGAGCTGTGCAGCGTTTGTAGCCCAGAACAGAGGCTATTTCCAGGAGCCCAACATACTGGTTGCAACCTTAACAGGTGTAGACTGCGCTGTGCTAAACATCACCTATGTCATCCAGGCCAGACTGTACAAGTACCCTGTTTTTGCATAGTTAAAGGAACAACCCCGATGTGAGATGTGGGCTAGGAAGAAAGGAATATGGGTTGAAATATTACAATCAAAATAAGGGAAAACAACTAAAGTGACTGAACCAGGAAAAATTATTATATTTTAACAGAATTCCTGTACTTCCGGGACAAAGTAGGACATTCTTAGATAGATAGATAGATCCAGAGCCATAACTAGAACCTTCAGGGCCCATGCAGGAAACCATGAAGGCCCTTGCCACTGGTCCCGAGACCCTTCCTACGGATCCAGGGACCACCACCCATCTCTGCTCCTCCCTGCTTCCTCTGTATTCCCTAGCACACCTCAACACCCCCCAGCACATCTATGTACTCTGACGCATACCTCTGCACCCCCCACACCTCCGTACCCCTCTCCACACACACACCTCCCAGAATCCTCTGTATCCCTCCAGCACACCATTGTACACAGCAGCAAGCGAACTTGGCACCCGCATACCCCTAAGGCCCCTCTCACACAGGGTGTGATCCATCTGCAGGATCCGCTGACACCTGCCGCTCCATAGAGAGCTATGGATGAACCGATCAGTCCACCAGTGTAAAAGGGGCCTAACACATCTCTGCTCTGTACCCACTTGATGTGCGCCTCCAACCCCCAGCACATCTCTGTACCACACCCCCATTTTCACCCCATGGCCACCTGAACATTGATGGCAGTCTGTGGTGCCTGCAGCATCTCCCCCTTCACCTCAGATCACTTCAGTTGCAGTTCACTATGCATTGGTGGAGGGTGATCGGCAGCTCTGTGGTGGCCGCGTGCCGTGGGATCTCCCTCCAGCTAGCAGTTCACTTCGCTCTATACAGTGGAGAGGGGGGGCCTCCTCACTTGTTTACTCAGATTCAGTAAACAAGTGAATCCCTCTGCTTGTACACTGAAGCCGATACCTGCCTGGGTCAGAGGCTCCTCCCCTCTCCACGTTATAGAGTCAAGTGAACTGAAAGATCCCGTGGCCCACAGTCACCACAGAGCTTCCGATCGCCCCCTTACTCCCAACTTCACTGCATAGAGAACTGACAGCCAGAGGTACAGAGGGAGATGCCGGGTCATGGTAAAACGACAGGGCCCGGTCGCAAGTGCAACTGCTGAGACCCTGGTAGTTCCGCCACTGGATAGATCTATGTGTGTGTGTTTGCTCCTTTGAACCCGAGAGTTCATCCACATGAGCCTGCGCACCATATTGTGTGTGCATGCTGGCGTGTATTGTGTAGAGGAGGTACGATGCATTGTAACAACACCGTTTGCTTTTTAACCTTATTTAAATTTTACAAAATGCGCTGTACCTCATTGCGATAAGCTACAATGACATGCTGCAATGCAGACATACTACATTTTCATGCAGTGCACCTGTATGGTGTGAACTGGGCACATAGAAAACAATAGTTCAATGCAGAGCAACGCAGGTCACTTGATATGATGTGAACAAACCGTACAGTGTAAATAAAGGCAAAATGTTCCTCATTTTGTAAAAATATCACTTCCTTTTGTGTCTACAGGGCAGGAACTGAAGGGGAATCTTTTATTTGATAGGAATGCCAAACGCCCGTCTTCCACATGCGGAGCCTAGGCTGGCCAATGGACTGAGTGTCTTCTCGCTAGATTTGGCTGCTCTGCCTTCCCTATATTTCTGGAGGGACAGGGACATCATACCCAGCATTGCAGAAGATGGGAGTAAAAGTTGTTAAAAAACAGTTTTTTTTTTTTTTGAGGAACGATTCACACATATTATCAGTGGAGGGGGTGGACATTATAAGAACTTTAAATACCATCACCCTTCACCTGGCGCAAACCAAACAATACCCCATCCACTTGAGCGTTCCCGTCCTACTGTCATTGTTCAGGTCAGTTGAAGGCAGTGAGAAGCCACAAGGAAGGGTAGAAATGTGTTTTTACATTTTCCCCATAAAGGACAGTCTCCTCCCTTTAGGAACTACTAGATAGGGAATAGAAAAACACATTTTGCGGATTTACCAGTCATTGGGTACGTGTTTGGATTAATAAAAATGTTAAAAGCCTGAAGGGTGACTTTTGTACGGGTGAAGAGAAGGACAAATGCTTTTATTTAGTATAATGTGTTTTCCGCTCAGTGATAAATGATATCATAAAATAAATTGTGTCTGGTCATCACAGCTAAAAACAGACTGCATCTAAGTGTGAAAAGAAACATTATGGTTACAATACCAACAAATAGCCAAACTGGCTAATATAGATGTCATGTAAACATGTTAGGTTGATTTATTAAAACTGGAGAGTGCAAAATCTGGTCCAGTTGTGCATGGGAGCCAATCAGCTTCCAGATTTTATGTCAACGCTTAACTAATGCCGCGTACATACGCTCGGAATTTTTGACGGAAAAAGCTCTGATGGTTTTCCCGTCGGAATTCCGACGGAATTTCGCTCAAACTGTCTTGCCTACACACGGTCACACCAAATTCCGACGGTCAATAACACCACGACATACAACACGTTCAACGGCACTATAAAAGGGAAGTTTAATGCTCCTGAGCATGCGTCGAATTGTTTCCGAGCATGCGTCGGAATTTTGCGTGTCGGAATTGCATACACACGATCGAAAAATCCGATAGAAAGGTTTTCCGGAAAAATTAAGAACAGGTTCTCAATCCAAAGTCCGTTGGAAATGCCGACAGAAAAAGACCGTTGGGCATACACACGGTCGGAAAATCCGATGAAAAGCTCCCATCGGACTGTTTCCATCGGAAATTCTGACCGTGTGTACGCGGCATTAGAAGCTGAAGTTAGAAGCTTATTGGATACCATGCGCAGCGGACCAGATTTTGCACTCTCTGGTTCAGTGTTTTTCAAACTTTTTTGTCTTGAGGAGCACCAAAAAGATCTAAACATTTTCATGGCACGCCTGAAAAGATTTACCAATTTTTGTGGTCAGCAGTAAATATAATATATACAAAAGCAGCAGTCTTGTGTGATCCCCAATATTATATATAACTGATATATAGTATTAGGGATCACACAAGACTGCTGCTTTTGTATATATTATAATTTTCTGCTGATATAATATTGGGGAATGGAGATCACACAAGACTGCTGCTTATATTTACTGTAAAGTGATTTTAAATGAATAAAAACAGTAGCGCTAATAATCACAGTGTCTGTGACTAAACTAAATATTTAACCTGTGTAAACAATACTGAAAAATATGTATAAACAGTGCTAAAAAAACAACAACACAATTAATCACCTATATACATAAAGTGAAAAATTAAAGTGAAGTGTGATTATATGTTTTTGCAGGTGTCCAAAAAAGGGAAACAAATCCAAACAAAAGTCCATAAACTGTTACTTGTAGTGATAATGTTTCAAAAAGTGACAGAAAAGTGAATGAAAAATCCTGAAGCAAATAAAGTTTTGAAGTGTCTTTAAACAAAATTCTTGAAGTGACTTGAAAAGAATATCTTCCACCACACCACCTGTGTTCAGTGCTACCGCACCCTAAGGAATCGCACTCACCAGCAGTATATGCCTTGCACTCTCATGCTCGGCCAACTCGCTTAATAGCTCCACATGGGTCACAGATGGATCCAGACAGAATGTTAGATAATTGCACTCCACATATAAGGAAAAAAGAGATGCTTCCAATAGAGAAGTAGAGTAAACCATTTATTACAACAGCACACAAGATTCCTCAACCATTGTACTCACATCCTTCATATAAAAATAAGGCACTTCAGCATAACTTTTCAACAGGAAACAAGGACCCAGCAGTGGTGACCCGATATATTATGGTCTCGGCGGACCCGGCGTTAATACCAATATGTCTCACCCTCCACGCTGTCTCCTTTCTCTTTCACTTCACACGGCACAGCACAGTTGCCATGTAACCATACCCAGACATGTTTCACCGAACCCCAATGATGGAACCCCAATGATTAAGCCACTTCGGTGAAACATGTCTGGGTATGGTTACATGGCAACTGTGAGGAGCATTTAACATTCAACGTTCCAGTTACTGGGTGTGCTGTGCCTTGTGAAGTGAAAGAGAAAGGAGACAGTGTGGAGGGTGAGACATATTGGTATTAACGCCGGGTCCGCCGAGACCATAATATATCGGGTCACCACTGCTGGGTCCTTGTTTCCTGTTGAAAAGTTATGCTGAAGTGCCTTATTTTTATATGAAGGATGTGAGTACAATGGTTGAGGAATCTTGTGTGCTGTTGTAATAAATGGTTTACTCTACTTCACTATTGGAAGCATCTCTTTTTTCCTTATATGTGGAGTGCAATTATCTAACATTCTGTCTGGATCCATCTGTGACCCATGTGGAGCTATTAAGCGAGTTGGCCGAGCATGAGAGTGCAAGGCATATACTGCTGGTGAGTGCGATTCCTTAGGGTGCGGTAGCACTGAACACAGGTGGTGTGGTGGAAGATATTCTTTTCAAGTCACTTCAAGAATTTTGTTTAAAGACACTTCAAAACTTTATTTGCTTCAGGATTTTTCATTCACTTTTCTGTCACTTTTTGAAACATTATCACTACAAGTAACAGTTTATGGACTTTTGTTTGGATTTGTTTCCCTTTTTTGGACACCTGCAAAAACATATAATCACACTTCACTTTAATTTTTCACTTTATGTATATAGGTGATTAATTGTGTTGTTGTTTTTTTAGCACTGTTTATACATATTTTTCAGTATTGTTTACACAGGTTAAATATTTAGTTTAGTCACAGACACTGTGATTATTAGCGCTACTGTTTTTATTCATTTAAAATCACTTTACATTATTTATCTATTTAAGTAGCTGCTTAGTTTATTTTTATACACATAGGTGTTTAATTAATTTTTCTTTGTGCGCAGTGGTGGTGTGGAATAGTAGGAGGGCGAGCGATTTTCATACCAGTTTATTTTGATTTGCTTATATTTACTGCTGATATAATCACACACTGGTCTGTCAGTCCCGATCTTTTCTCTCATCTTATCTTACCAGCTCCAAACTGTGTGGGACAGCCAGGAACTGCGGGCTCCACTGCTCTGTTGTGTGTGAGACTGGAGAAGGGAATGACATCACGTTGAGGCACGTCATGCTCAGCACCTCATTGGCTTGAAGCGCCTGGCACGGCACCTGTCCTGGAACACTGCTGGCAGCCAGGATGCTGCCTAATTGTATTCGCAATCCGGATTGGTGGGGACTGGTGGCGGCGAACATCAACCAATCCAATTTGTGCACAGGCCAGGTAGCACAGATGATGTGAGGCCTGCACACTTGCTCAGTGAGTGACAGAGAGTCAGCACTATTCCGGAAGGAGCCACAGAGTCTCGCGGCGTGGCCACCGCCAGGCCTGGCGTACAACATTAAAGATCCCACGGGACACCTGCAATTCTCCTGCCGCACACTAGCGTGCCGCGGAACACAGTTTGAGACACACTACTCTAGTTTTAGTATATCCAGTTCATCCCCAATATATCATTCCATTCATCTCACAAAGTTGCTAAGAACTTTTATACCTCATCAGTTACCTGAACCAATCAGAATCAAAACCTGGACTGCTAGAGATTAGGGATGGGCCTGGTGTTCGATTCGAACTCATGTTCGAATCGAACATCGGGCGTTCGCCTGTTTGGCGAGCCCAGAACTATTTGGGCCGTTCGCATCAAATTCGTGTGATGCGAGCGGCCCGCAATGCACTGCGCCAGTCGCAGTGCATTGCTGGCTGATGATTGGCCAAGCATGCACTGTGACCCCGCATGCTTGGCCAATCATAGAACCAGCGGCGAGGAGAGCCATAATTGGCCACAGGCAGGATGCCTGTGACCAATTATAGCTCAGGGGGTTTAGTACACGCCCCACATTATATAAGGCCGCCACGCCGGCGGCCTCGTATATTGTGTTCCAGCATGTCAGTGATATGTGGCTGTGATCCATTCTGCAGTGCTGCTGACTGCTGACATTATCTGTGCTGTGATTCTGGGGATTAGTGTGTGCGTGCTGTTAGTACAGCATTGCAGTATCACATTAAAACACCTTCCTTCCTTTCTTCATCCTGTTGTGTCATCTAAGGCAGCCATCTGCAGCTAATGAATTGCTGGCTCCCGAAACACAGAGAACAGTTATTCATTAAAAGTCATTGATAAAAAAAAAGTCATTGAAAAAAACAAAAAAAAAAAGCGTGGGGGTCCCCCCAAATTCAATTACCAGGCCCTTCAGTCTGCTATGGATATTAAGGGGAACCCCGGCAAAAAAAAAAAAAAAAGGCGTGGGGCCCCCCTCAAAATCCATACCAGACCCTTTGAGGTTTGGAATGGATTTTAAGGGGAACCCGGCCCAAAAAAAAAAGGCGTGAGGTCCCCCTCAAAATCCATACCAGACCCTTATCCGAGCACGCAACCTGGCAGGCCGCAGGAAAAGAGGTGGGAACAAGAGCGCCCCCCCCCTCCCTCCTGTACCGTACCAGGCCACATGCCCTCAACATTGGGAGGGTGCTTTGGGGTCCCCCCCCCAAAGCACCTTGTCCCCATGTTGATGAGAACAAGGGCCTCTTCCCCACAACCCTGGCCATTGGTTGTGGGGGTCTGCGGGCGGGGGGCTTATCGGAATCTGGAAGCCCCCTTTAACAAGGGGACCCCCAGATCCCGCCCCCCCCTGTGTGAAATGGTAAGGGGGTATTATTCCACCAAAAAAGTGTCAAAAATTTTAAAAATGACAGGAGACGGTCTTTGACAATTCCTTTATTAAAATCTTCTTTCTTCTGGTCTTCTTCCTTTCTTCATCCTTCGTTTCTTCATCTTCTCCTTCCGGCATCTTCTTCCATCTTCTTCTTCCATCTTCTTCTTCCTCCGATCCGCTTCTTCTTGCTCTGGTCTTCTTGTCCGGCACCTTCTTCCACGGCGTCGGTGTCTCTTCTGGGCCGATCCGCGTAATGGGAGGCTCCCGCTGTGTGAGGCTTCGCTGCGTCTGACAGGTCTTTTATAACGGAGGGCGGGCCACCTGGTGACCCCGCCCCCTCTGACACACGGGGACGTCATGGGAAATACCCTATGGCTTTCCCCATGACATCAGAGGGGGACGGGGTCACCAGGTGGCCCCGCCTCCGTTATAAAAGACCTGTCAGACGCAGCGAAGCCTCACAAAGCGGGAGCCTCCCATTGCGCGGAGCGGCCCAAGAAGAGACGCCGACGCCATGGAAGAAGATGCCGGACGAGAAGACCAGAGCAAGAAGAACCGGATCGGAGGAAGAAGAAGATGGAAGAAGAAGATGGAATAAGATGCCGGAAGGAGAATATGAAGAAACCGAAGGATGAAGAAAGGAAGAAGAAGACCAGAAGAAAGAAGATTTTAATAAAGGAATTGTCAAAGACCGTCTCCTGTCATTTTTACCATTTTTGTCACTTTTTTGGTGAAATGGTAGGGGTACTTTTGTACCCCCTTACCATTTCACACGGGGGGGGGGGGGATCTGAGGGTCCCCTTGTTAAAGGGGGCTTCCAGATTCTGATAAGCCCCCCTGCCCGCAGACCCCCACAACCAATGGCCAGGGTTGTGGGGACGAGGCCCTTGTCCTCATCAACATGGGGACAAGGTGCTTGGGGGGGACCCCAAAGCACCCTCCCAATGTTGAGGGCATGTGGCCTGGTACGGTTCAGGAGGGAGGGGGGCCGCTCTCATCCCCCCTCTTTTCCTGCGGCCTGCCAGGTTGAGTGCTCGGATAAGGGTCTGGTATGGATTTTGAGGGGGACCCCACGCCATTTTTTTTTTTTTTTTTTTTGGCCGGGGTTCCCCTTAATATCCATAGCAGACCTGAAGGGCCTGGTAATTGAATTTGGGGGGACCCCCACGCTTTTTTTTTGTTTTTTTTTGTTTTTTTATCAATGACTTTTTTTTTATCAATGACTTTCAATGAATGACTGTTCTCTGTGTTACGGGAGCCGACAATTCATTAGCCGCGAGTGATTTTAAATAGCTTTTTTTCCTGCAAAAATGACACTTTGTGCAGGGACAGTTCTAAGCACGCGAAACATGCGCCCCTTCACAGGCATACTATAGACACCCCCCAGATACAAAATTTAAAGGAATATTACACTTTTATTGTTTCACTTTAAAGCATTATTAAAATCACTGCTCCTGAAAAAACTGCAGTTTTTTAAAAAAAAATTTGCATTGATACATGTCCCCTGGGGCAGTACCTAGGTCACCAAACACTTATTATGACAATAACATGCATAGTAGCCTTTAAAATGAGCACTTTTGATTTCGAACGTACGCGTCCATTGTAATTAATAGGGTTCTAATGTTTGATGACTTTAGGTCCGTTTGCGGGTTCTGGTGCGAACCGAACCCGGGGGTGTTCGGCTCATCCCTACTAGAGATATAAAAGTTGAGTCTCGTTGGTTGAAGTAGGCCAGTACACAGTAAACACACAGGATGCTTTCATAATGATGGTTTAAAAAAAAGGCCTGGATTCTTTCCTAAATGCATATATAATAACTGGATACAAACATTTATAGGTAAAGTTGATCCAGGAATATCCGATTGCCTCTCCAGGGAATCAGGAAGGTATTTTTACCCCTGTTGGAGAAAATTGGATTATGCTTTGGTGTTTTTTTTTGCCTTTCTCTGGATCAACTGTGGGTATAGGATTGTGTATATAGGTTTGGTTGAACTAGATGGACTTGTGTCTTTTTTCAACCAGACTAACTATGTAACTCTGTAGCTATGTAACTATGTAATGATTTGTCCAGTATGAACATTTCGTTTTCAGTGCTGTGATGGTTTGAGTGACAAATACTCTGTCATGCAACACTTTAATTCTATATATGTTTTTGAGAAATATAGAGCTTTTTTTTTTTAGGTAATATTTACTAACCACTTTTTTACTATAACATTTTTTTAAAAAAGACCAAAAAAATGTAAATATCTTAGAGTTTACCTTTCCATTTTTTTTACCTTTAAACAAAAATCCCAAAGTCATTGGTATTCAGTGGCACTTTAAAACACCCCACCTTTAAAATAAAAACTTACAATCATTGGTGGCCAATGGAACTTTAAACACCACCAAAAATAATCCCTGGGCAGTAAGTGGCACGTTCAATCTGCTGTGATCCTCCTCCCTGCTGTGTTTACAAACATTCAAACATTCAGTGAATGGGCTCAATGTTTGTAAATACTACCAGTGTTTACACTTGTGATGACTGTGATTGGTTCACAGCAATCACAAGGCACAGAGCCATTTTGATTTGCTCTGTACATCACGACTATAAAATTATTAGTCATTAGTCATTCTGTGAATGTGTCTGAGTGTGTTTTCTGAAGCGCTGTTTATATATGGCACCTCAGAAATACCAGCCCATTTCTTTGCAGTTTATTTACATTACGGCACTACTGGTTACCTTATCTCGGACATCATTGGCTGCACATAAAGTATGTTTGTATGGATCCTTGTCATAATCGGACTGCCAAAGGTAAATATGATCACAAGATACGTAGGTGTTGAAAATGGATGTTATACCGTTTCTTCTTAATAAAGAATTTAAAATATATATATGATCACGGCAATAAGGCTGCTGGCTGGCTTGTTCCCATGCTCGTGCAGAGAGCAAGCTACTGCAGTTTGCCTGAGAACTTTTCAGCGGCTGCCCAAAGAACTGACCCCATCGTCACACAACCTTCTGTTCACCCATGGAAGTTAAGAAGCTGAGGAAATTGATGGGTCTAACTTTATGCTGGAAGGTTTCCTTAATTTTCAGTTGAAGATTTCATTGGGGAATTTGAAAAGAAGATTTTTTTTAATATGAGAGACTCAATCAACAAGTCTTTAATTTCTGATCAAAGCAGAAGGGTGTTATGGAATGAAAGGACCGCAGTCTGCATTCTAATAATTCACACTAAGCTCACTGACTGGCTCAGCTGGTCACACAATTTTCTAGGTAAAGTGATCACAGGTAGCTACGACTATGTAAAATGACATCATGACAATAATCTTGCTCTTTATTAGGTGATTATGGGGAATGCCTTTGATCTCACTACACTATTTAAAAGCATTGTCATTGTAAATGCTTGTAATATTGTGTATTACTATGAGACCTATATATGTACAGTTTTCCCAGGACATTCCTGGTTTTATTGGTTATTTATAGCACTTCATGTTTATTTTCTATGAAAACCTTTGAATATGTCATGTGGAAGGGAAAAAATGTTCAATGAAGTTTGGACCTGTGGCTAGAAAAGACACCTGTATGAGACATTAAGTCACATCTATGGGTTCCAGGTAGGGCCACCATTAGAAATGTATATGTAATGTACAGAGTGCAGGGGTCAGGAGTGGATAACACACAGAAAGTAATGGAGAAAGTAATGCACAGAGTGCAGGGGTTATGAATGGATAATGCACAGAGGGAAGGGGCCAGGAGTGAGTATTACACAGAGTGCAGGGGTCCGGAATGGGTATTGCACAGAGCGCAGTGGTCAGGAGTGGGCATTGCACAGAGCCGAGGAGCCAGGAGTGAGTATTACACAGAGTTCAGGGCTCAGGAGTGGGTATTGCACAAAGTGCAGTGGTCAGGAGTGGGTATTGCACAGAGCCCAGGGGTCAGGAGTAGCTATTGCATAGAGCACAGGGGTCCGGAGTGGGTAGCGCACAGACTGCAGGGGCCAGGAGCAGAGATGTAAGTAACTGAGTTAAAATAAACTGAGTTACCTAACGCAGTTACTTTAGAGGGTAACGAGTAATCTAATTGATTACTTTTCCCCTCATGGTAACTCAGTTCCCATTACTTTGTCTTAGTTACCCCAATTACATCTACCGCCACTAGATGGCAGTAGTGTAATTCCGGTGTCCTGCCGAAAATGTTCCCCCGCCGGATAAGGACCCCCTGTACTGCGCAGGCGCAGGGCTTGCGTAGTACGAAGGACTACGGAGCTTCCGAAAATTGCCGAACCTAAACAGCTCTGAGTGAACTCTACACCGCGCAGGTGCAGTTAATATGAAATTGTACAAGGCGATGCCGCACGCTCCTGATGCTCGTTCTACTCTGCAAGGGCCGTCTATCGTGTAAGTAAGGGGCGGGTCTAGTATTACTGTAACCAAGGGGCGCATTTATTATTATTGTTATATATCGAGCTCTGCCCATTAATTTACCATTCGCCCTCTTCTGTAGCCATCCGCCCCTTACACGATATAATAATAATAGACCCGCCCCTTACACGATATAATAATAATAGACCCGCCACTTGCTTACACGCTATAACAGATCTGCCCCTTGGTTAGAGTAATAATAGAGCAGCCCCTTGGTTACACGATATATAACAATAATAATAAATGCGCCCCTTGGTTACAGTAATACTAGACCTGCCCCTTAGTTACACGTATAGAATATTTTAAAAAAAAGTCAGTTACTTTGCTGCATAACTAATTACTTTTCCAATGTAGTAACTGAGTTACTAACGTAATTACTTTTTGGGAGAAGTAATTTGTAACTTAACTAGTTACTTTTTTAAAGTAAGATGACCAACACTGGCCAGGAGTGGGTATTGTATAGAGTGCAGGGGCAAGGAGTGGGTAACGCACTGACTGCAGGGGTCAGAAGTGGGTATTGCACAGGGCACAGAGTTTAGGAGTGGGTATTGCATAGAGCGCAGAGGTCAGGAGTGGGTAACGCACAGAGTGCAGGGGTTAAGAGTAGTTAATGCCCCAGACAGGCAACAGCAGTAACTGTAACCTGCTAACTTCTGCTTATACCACTCCGCTAGGGGCAGCCTGAGACCTGAGCAGGCCGAAACTTTCATTTAAATTGTTGGGAGCTGCAACATTTGTGGTTGCTCCGCCTGCACCCAAAATTAAGAAAATAAGTCCCCTGCACCCCCCGCTGAACTAATAGGGAACTTTACTTGCTGGGATTTGTAGCCCATGGTATGAAAGCTACCTGCATATGGTTGCCACCTTTTCTTGAAGCCAAACCTGAAAACTTTAGCGGCGCACAGCATGGCACCCCAACCACGGCACGAGTTTACCGCGACTGTCGCCCAACAAATCATGGCAAAATCACGCAAACAGAATCGTGGGATGCCTGTTGCCCAAATGAAGTTTTGCTCTTTGCGATTGGGGTGCCATTGAAAGTAAAGGAATTTTGAGCACGTCCTGCAATTTGCGCCGGTTCGGGAATCATGGGCAATTCCATCTGCAATCCGGAATGCATAGGTGTGAATAGAGCCTGTGAGTCTTGAATGAATGAATGAATGAATGATTTGTATAGCGCTGCAACTGCGAACTGAATCGCCTCGAGGCGCTTGACTGCTCATGTTGGGATGCCATGTATTAGAAGAGGTGGGTCTTGAGTTTTTTCCTGAAGGCCTGATGGTTTTCTTCCATGCGGATGTTGTTCGGTAGAGCATTCCATAGCCGGGGTCCCTGTACTGCGAATCTTCGTTCTCCCTTCGATTTGTAGCGAGCTTTGGGGATGAGAAGGCGATTTTGGTTTGTTGATCGAAGGCTGCGATTTGGTATGTATTTTTCTATTTTCTCACAAAGGTATTGAGGAGCATTTCCTTGTGTACATTTGTGGGTGAGGCAGAGGGTCTTGAATGTGATCCTCTCTTTTACCTTGAGCCAATGGAGCATCCTTAGGGATGGGGATATGGATTCCCAGGGTTTCTTTCCGGTGACTAATCTTGCTGCTGTGTTTTGGACAATTTGAAGGCGTGCAATCTGGTAATCCGGTAATCCTATGTACAGGGAGTTTGCATAGTCGAGACGCGAATTGATGATCGTTCCTACTACTACCGCTTTTTCCTTTTCCGGGATGAAGGGGATGAGTCTGCTTAGCATGCGAAGGAGATGGTGGGATCCGCTGATTACGGATCCTATTTGTGCCTCCATTGTCATCTCTGAATCAAAGATGACTCCGAGGCTTTTGGCTTTGGTGCTTGGGATGATGGTCTGTCCAAGGATGGTGGGTGGTGTCCAAGGGGTCTTCGTCTTTTTCCTTTGGTTTGCGTCGAGGAGCAGTAAGTCTTATGCACAAAATGCAGGGGACAGGAGTGTGTAATGCATATTAGGAATCATGAGTACAAAACAAAAAGAGGGCAGGAGTCAGGGGTGTGTAACACGCAGTGTAGGGCTAAGAAGAGAGCAAAATCTCCCCCCCCCCCCCACGAGCAATACTATCCCCCATGTTACCCTCTCATCAAAAACCCCACTCCCTCTCCTGCAAAAAAACATCCAGCACTAGTCTTTATTCTCACCCTCCACCCCCCACCAGCAAAAAACAATTCCCCCCTCCCAGAACACCCCCAAAACAAATCTTCCCCTTACACAGCACAAGTACCCCTCCACCATCCCCAAAATCCCCAGTCCCAACAAAATGCCCCCTTTTTCCCCATGCAAGCACTTATCCCCACAAATCATCTTCCCCAACCAGCACAAATCCTCCTCCCCCCAATACCCCCATGGCCACCGACAGGGGGCCCCAGCACACAGGGGACCCGGACAGCAGGGGCATCAGAGCAGCGGGGGGGGGGGGGAGTTACAGAGGAGACAAAAGAGAAGGCAGAGATCCACACTGCTCTGCTGTGATCCCTGAATCGGTGGAGGAAGCCGGTACAAGGATACAGAGCACCACAGGGAAACTGCAGTGAACTGTCAGCCTCTGATGATGGAGGCGTTGTTAGGCCTCCGGAACACTCTGATTGGTCACAGCATCCCAGGCTATCTGAAAGGTCACTGGAGTTTCCCCATGGCAATCTGTATCCTTATACCGGCTTCCTCCAGCGATTCAGTGATCACAGCAGAGCAGTGTGGATCGGGAGAATACTGGCAGCGGACTTCACAGACTGACATACCTACAGCTCTGACATGTGTAAGTGGATTGTCTTTAAACATTTAATTTATTACAAAAAACAACCGCAATAGGGGGTACCTAGCGCTTCTCTCTTTCTTCTCTTTTGTCTCCTCTGTAATTGCTTCCCTGCCCGCCACTCCGATCCCCCTACTGTCCAGGTCCTCTATGTGCTGGGGCCCCTAGAGGAGGCCTCGTGGTACCCCCTGTCGGCAGCACTGGTGTCCAAGTCTCAGGCAGAGGAAAACCCGGGCACATCATTCAAAACCCAGATTGCCCAGGTCAAAACCAGACAGATGGCAACCCTACACCTGCACCCAATGGAAAATTAAAAGTCGCCTCTCTGTCTTGAGCCCCTTTGTTGAACTGATGGAGCCCAGACCTGGTACAGGAGGGTCAACATCCCCCCCCCCCCCCCCCCCCCCCCATCATTGGCTTTAACTCCAGGCAACAACTAATCATGGCACACAATACATTTTAGTCAAATTACACAACAAGCTTCCACATTTCTTAATTAGAAAGTAACTTGTCTAGCTGCAGGGAACTGATTTGTGGGAATACAACATATTGTTATCCTCATTCCATTTGCACTGATGGTTGTTTCTAAAAACTAGTGGCCTAATGCTACTCTCATTCATGGCAGTTTTAAGGTCATTTCAGTAAGCTTTCAATTGCAAAACAATAGCTCAAAGACCATGAAATCGAATTTTGGAGAGATACCAAGCTTGGCAACATTTTCAGCTGCGAGGGCCAATAAAAGCTGAAAATAAAAGTCACATGGCTAAAAACAATGATTTCTCTGGTTTTATGAATTGAGCTTTAAAGTCCTTTAGGCCACTGAAAGCAGTTTTCAGTAAGGACACTGTAGAGTCTTTCCTGGACAAGGGATAGCAGTAATATAGTAACATGGTTAAGTTGAGAAAAGACACAAGTCCGTTGGGTTCAACCAATGGGAAAAAAATAAATGAATAAAACACCTCCATATTTAGAACCCTATAACCATAGCTGTTCCAGAGAAAGGCAAAAGAAAAACTATAAAACCTAGAATAAATATCCTTCCTGGTCCCCTGATCTCAGTGAATTAGAAGGCACCATGTACTTTCAAGCAGATGTATAGTAAACTCTAATGCCCCATACACACGGTCGGACATTCCAACAGAAAAAGTCAGATGGGAGATTTTCATCGGATAGTCCAACCTTGTGTATGCCCCATTGGACTTTTTCCATCGAAAATGAAGACGGACTTAGATAGAGAACATGTTCTATATTTTTCCGATGGAAAAAATTTTAAGCGGAAAAACCGCATGTCTGTATGATGTTCCGACGCACCGAAAATGACGCATGCTCTGAAGCAAGTACGAGACGGAAGCTATTGAACTTCCGTTTTCTAGTCCTGTCATACGTGTTGTACGTCTCCGCGTTCTTGATGGTCGGACTTTGGTGTGACCGTGTATATGCAAGACGGCTTGAGCAGAATTCCGTCAGAAAAACCTTCAGAGTTTATTCCGACGGGAAAACCGGTCGTGTGTACATGGCATAACTGAATGACATTTTATTGGCTAATGCACAATGTATATATTTTTTCTTCCTTTACTGCATCTCATTGCGGCTGCTTTCGAGCAGCCTCTTTGCAGCAATTTCTGGTCTACATGCGGAACTCCAGCAAAGGCATTTTCTTGGCTGGTTTCCAGATGGTGACAACTTTTGAAGCCTGCCTATATAATGTATGTTGAAACAGACACTTTAGGAAACCTGTGTGGCAGGGTGACAATGCAGAAGCACAATTGTGGCCCAAGGACAGGATATTGTCACCCTATAATGGGAAGTTAGCTAAACAGCAGGTTCACCAGTTATTATTTATTAAAAGCTGCAGATTGAAAATTCCTTGAGATGACACAGACATGATACAACTAATGTGTGATTTTATATCTAATTAAAATTTTAGATGGACAGGTGTATTTGGACACTCTATGAACAACTATGAACATTCAATATTCTATATCTCCTAAAGAAAACCTGCCTCTGCAGCCCGATGAATAAGCTCAGCTGTAAATGGTCACCATTCCATCACTTAGAAGACAGGGGTACCTATAGCCTGGTCCTCATCTGGTCTTATTGTCTATTGACCCTCCAGTTTACCTGTAGGGCTAGCCCGGCCTTGGCCAAAATGCCCTGTGCCCTGTTTGCACAACTTATTATTGGTAGGGATGAGCAGAACACCCCCGGGTTCGGTTTGCACCAGAACCTGCGAACGGACCGAAAGTTCGCACGAACGTTAGAACCCTATTAGTTACAATGGACACAAACGTTCGAAATCTAAAGTGCTAATTATAACGGCCAATATGCATGTTATTGTTATAAAAAAAGGTTTGGGGACCCGGGTCCTCCCCCAGGGGACATGTATCAATGCAAAAAGAAGTTTTAAAAACGGACGTTTTTTCTGGAGCAGTTATTTTAATGATGCATAAAGTGAAAAAAAAAAAGTGAAATATTCCTTTAAATATGGTACCTGGGGGTGTCTAAAGTATGCCTGTGAAGTGGCATGTGTTTCCCGTGTTTAGAACTGCCCCTACACAAAATTACAATTGTAAAGGAAAAAAAGAAGCCATTTAAAACTGCTTGCGGCTTTAATGTAATGTCTTGTCCTGGCAATATGGATGAAAATCTTTAACAGTGCATGATTGGCCAATCATCAGCCAGCAATGCACTGCGACTGGCGCAGTGCATTGTGGACTGTTCGCATCACACGAATTTGATGCGAACGGCCCTCAGAGTTCTGCCCTCGACGAGCGGACGAACGGCCGATGTTCAATTCGATCGGGCCCATCCCTAATTATTGGTAGTTAGTAGCATCATTACTATTTGGAGTATCATGGTATCCCAGTGTAAACTCCTGATTAAATGTAAATAAACTTTCACTTAGGCAGTGCCGGGTGACTTTTATTTTCATTATGATTCAGCGGAAGATTTTATTTGCCTAGCCTGTGGAATCCGGAAAACACATTTCAAGGTTCATATCACCCGCCTGGCTTTATGATGTAAGTAATGTGAAATGTGCATATACTGTATAAAGGTAAAGTATGCTAACAGGTGCAATACCCTGGAAACCTTATCACTTATCACATTGTTTTTCATAATAAAGCTGCTGCTCAACAATAGTAACAGAGCTCTACCAATCTCAATACATGTATCAAAGTCCCCTAAAATTTGTAGACTTTGTCTTAAATTCCTCCTGAAAAACAGCAGCACACTTCCCTGTATGTGAGGGTGCCTAGGCACTCCTGTACCAACAGTCTTATAGTTGTACAGTATATCTGCATTGTGAAAAAATAAAGGCACTGCTTCCTCTAACTCCTGGAAGAGTTGCTACGTTAGAGCAGTGGTGACTGGTGGTCCAAATTTGGGGGAGGGGGGGACCAAACCTGGCCCCTCACTCGCAGCCCCCCCTCGCGTGGCTCTGGATAGATCAATTTGGCGATCCACTACACATACTCCCCCCACGGGCGCTTGATAGGCCGCGTTCATCTCTCACTGCCACCAACCCCTACCACCCCTCACGCGCAATCAATGGCCTTACCTTACTGCGGTAGAGGTGCAGGGAGGTGGATGAGGTGGCAAAGCTCTGCTGAATCCAGGAGTGCTAGAAGAGACTGCTGCTGCCGGGGCTGTTGCTTCACCTCTTGGCCCAAACAGGAGACACCCGTCCTAAGACTCTCGGCCAATCGGGTCTCAGGAATACCTTCCTGATTTGCCGGGAGGAGAAGCAGGAAGAAATTAGCGAATATTAATTTGCTAATGCCACACAAGTGGGTGGGCTTGGGGCGCAGTGCTCTGCAACCTGAGACCACACTTTTTGAAGAAAATTAGAGACTTCGGCTCAAATCATGTGCTTTAAAAAAAAAAAAAAACCCTCATTAAAATCCATGCGTCTGGCACCCTGCATGGAAATTAGGGGCTGCACGCATGGATTGTGGGGGGGGGGGGTGTAAGCGCCCATAATGCACGGGCCGCCACTGCGCTAGAGTCATCTATAAATGTTATTTGTGTCTAAACAGTCCCCTGAAAAATGTACTTTTTGTCTGAAGATTCTCCTAAAGAATAGTAGAGCTCTTCTTGGTATGTGAGTGTGCCTAGGCACCCCTGTGTCTATAGCCGTATAACTGTTAGTTGGCAGTGTGAGATATAAGGCACTGCTACTTCTGACTGCTAGTCTCACCATGCTTGGAGTGAGATTTGGTGATGTCACGACTGTGCTTATCACTGTTCTCTGTGCCGCAGGCTCTGACATGAGGAAGCAAAACCCTGCTTATACCAAGATGGCTACCTCCATACAAAGACACACTGCAGAACAAAACATCATAGGTCAGTAATGTGGAAACATTAGCTGTGGGGAAAACTGTGGCTACTTGAGAAATGAGAGGTGGAATAATCAATTTTCACAATTTTTTTTTTTTTTTTTTTATGTAACCTCAATAGATGTTTTCAAATGGAGAACTGGCTTTATATACATTTTGATCTAAAATACGGTAATACAGATAGCCGAGTACTTACAACTTGTGGTGTTATGGTGGACCTGACAAGGGTCTGTCCCTTTACCAATCTACCCAAAACAGTGGAACTTTACTTTATCAATCAACATTAACTATTTTTAGTCCTAAAAGGGAAAGGACGGTATATTATATTTACTTGTTTAAAACTTTTTTTTTACATTTAGTCAGCTGCTTCCTGGTTTCTAGTCTTGGCCAAAATTATGTCATACATTCCAGGAGTCTTAATGGGCAGAAGGAAGGAGGAGGGGAGGAGGGCATACCTCCCAACATTTTGAAATAGGAATGAGGAACACCTACTACCAAACGTATGTAGGCCTAGGACACCCCCCCTTGCCACACCCCCTTAAAGGAGAATCAACCAAAAAAAAGGTTAATCAAATCCACAAGGGCTTTTTTTTTACCACTATTATTCCTTTATATATGCTTTTAAAATTTACAAATGCAGCAATTTAGAATTTGGATGAAAGGTTTAGCACTGAAAGATAAAAAGTGCATTTTATATACAACTATATAGATCAGACCAAAATGAGGGACAAATGAGGGGGAAAGAGGGACATGGTTCCAAATCAGGGACAGTCCCTTGAACAGTTGGGAGCTATGGGAGGGTCTCAACTAAGCATACCCCCCTGTCTGCATGCCTGAGCTAAGGGCAGATAGATTCCAGGAAGTAAATGCTTGCATAAATCATTGAGACATGGGTGAATGGGAGAGTTTGCTTTGAATATTAAAAATGTATTAAATAGTCTTTTCGGTTTTGTGGTGCTCAGATACAGTTTAGTTCCACTTTAAACACAATGTGGGCTGGAGTTCCACTATAATATTATTAGAATATACTGTAAAATCAGTATCTGTTTTAGGACTGGAAAAAAAAAATACTGTGTAGTTACCTGCACTCCTCTGTCCGCATGAGCAAAACCTTGTTTGTGCAGGTATTATATGTATTGATTTTTACAGTTATCTCATTTCATTTCTGAGATAAAAATGCAGACTATAAACAGTGCGCATTGAGTTTTGCTTTTATTTCAGAGTTATTGAAGGTTCTATTTAATATGATCGCAGGAGTTGATGAAGGATTACTGCTTCACCTAGACAGCAATGATATGATGTAGAGCAGAGGGGGTCCCGACCCCATACATGAGTGCACCCAGTATGATTTTTCACATACTATCCCTTTTATTTGTTTTTATTTGTGCTATAAACTGTACTAATCACTATTGTATTTTTTTGTTTTTATTTTATTAATTTGAGAGCATTTTCACATTTACAGTGTTTTTATGCATTGTGATAATGCTTACAGGAGAACAGCAAAGATCTGTCATGTTGTGTTTAAAAAAAGGTGTCATAGCACCTGCTCCTTCAATATGTTCGCACTCACATACCATCCATTAGGAAATAAGAGGGCTAACAGTAAGCTTGGTGGTGATAACAAAATCACTGTCACTACAGAGATGAAAATGCAAATTATAACCCGTAAGAGCTGTGATTACAGATAAAAGAAGAGAGATTAAGGTCTGGTGTGACCCCTCTAACACCTCCATCCCTAATAATGCACAAAAAACAGGAAAAATAGCCCTGGGGCTTTAGATTAGGTGAGAGAGGTTTAGCCAATGTCCACAGCAAACACTGAGACAAAATCAATTTATTTGTTTCAAAATGTTATGTAACAGAGCGGCAACAACAATGATTGTGAGTTACCCGGCATAGTGGCCAATGTACACAACACAGATGAAAGTAAATATACAACGATTTATTACAAATGTTGTACATCCATGAGCAACAATAAAGCTTAAAAGTTGCTAGGTCAGTGAATACACAATAAGAAAATAAAATGTACATACATGTGGACAGAGAAGTATGTAAACATAATATAGGCATCAATAATACCCAGCATATACTGGCATAAAACAAGCATCAATAAAGCCCTATTACATTTCGCGAGATCCTGCTCGCTCTTCAGGGGCGGATGCATGATTGTTGTATCTGCAATGTAAATAGTAAGATCAATCAATGTATGTTGTTGATAAATGGGCGCAGGCGGAATAATTGGCAAGAGAGGTCTGAAACAGACCTCATACTTACCGAAGGTCTGAGATAAATCGCCAAACGCTGGATATCAAAAATGGCAGCCGTGTAGTGCATCCAGCTTGGGAGCTGAGGGGGCGGAACAAACAAAGGCCACAACAGGGGAACATCCGGAGGGTCAGCACGGTCTGGATAGGGGTATTTCTCACTGCAGGTCTCCACTTAGCCCTTAAGAATCGTGTCTGGAAAATGTCTGCAAGGATGCACATATATCAGAGGGCATCATAATTGCAGAATGAGCTTAATGTATAAGGTTCTAAAATGTAATTTATAAATACAAAAGGATGTAAATAAATGAATTAAGCTTATTGGAATATGTTGGTAAGAAGGACTGAAATATGGAATATGGTAAATGCATGAATGCAGACCAACATAGTTATAAAGCTGGTATGGGCAGAAAGACTACGGGGCAATATAGAAATTATATAGGTATTACATGTGTATAAAGACAGTGTAACAAACCCAATGGGTGTCAAGAAAGTAGAAAAGTCGTACCTCAATGGAGTGAAAAAACCAAGGGTTGTCAGTTTGTTCTTAGAGATGTAACTGCTCTATCCAATCATCAAGTTGTAAAGCAAAATCCCAGCCGTGCTAGATAACGTCTAGATATACCCACAAGGGTTTGCAGGTGACGCCCCCACCGTCATGTACGGGCGGTGACGCATGGGTGCCAAAAGACATCCACCATCAAAGGGGGTGCATGGATGCAGCAACCACCCAACCGTCCAGGATGACCCACACAGCCCACACCTCAATAACGTCAGGGAGACGTCAGTGTATGGGCGTGGAAAACATGGCGCCGATGTGCAGGTGGCCACCCCCCGTCAACAGACAGGGGAGGACAGCAAGAGATCAAAAACAGAACTCCCCTATGCACATCGCTGTCTCAGACCTCTCTTGCCAATTGTTCCGCCTGCCCCCATTTATCAACAACACACATTGATTGATCTTACTATTTACATTGCAGATACAACAATCATGCATCCGCCCCTGAAGAGCGAGCAGGGTCTCGCGAAATGCATAGGGCTTTATTGATGCTTGTTTTATGCCAGTATATGCTGGGTATTATTGATGTCTGTATTATGTTTACATACTTCTCTGTTCACATGTATGTACATTTTATTTTCTTATTGTGTATGTGTATTCACTGACCTAGCAACTTTTAAGCTTTATTGTTGCTCATGGATGTACAACATTTGTAATAAATCTTTGTATATTTACTTTCATCTGTGTTGTGTACATTGGCCACTATGCCGGGTAACTCACAATCATTGTTGTTGCCGCTCTGTTACATAACATTTTGAAACAAATAAATTGATTTTGTCTCAGTGTTTGCTGTGGACATTGGCTAAACCTCTCTCACCTCATCTAAAGTCCCAGGGCTATTTTTCCTGTTTTTTGTGATTACAGATAAGGTTTACCTTCTGTTATGGCTTTGATGTTAACCACTTAAAGACCAGAAGGATTTGCCCCCTTAATGACCAGGCGATTTTTTGCGATACGGCACTGCGTCACTTTAACTGACAATTGCGTGGTCATCCGACGCTGTACCCAAACAAAATTGATGTCCTTTTTTTCCCACAAATAGAGCTTTCTTTTGGCCGTATTCGATCACCTCTACGGTTTTATTTTTTTGCACTATAATCAAAAAAAGTTGAAAATTTTGAAAAAAGAACAATATTTTTTTTTTTGCTATAATAAATATCCCCCCCAAAAAATAAAAAAAATCACATTTCTTCATCAGTTTAGGCCGATATGTATTCTTCTACATATTTTTGGTAAAAATTTTTTCAATAAGTGTATATTGATTGGTTTGCGCAAAAGTTATAGCGTCTACAAAATAGGGGATAGAATTGTGTCATTTTTATTATAAATTTGTTTTTACTAGTAATGGCGGTGATCAGCAATTTTTAGTGGGACTGCAACATTGCGGCGGACAGATTGTACACTTTTGACACTTTTTTGGGACCATTGACATTTATACAGTGATCATAGCTAAAAATCGCCACTGATTACTGTATAAATATCACTGGCAGGGAAGGGGTTAACACTAGGGGGTGATCAGGGGGGATAAGTGTTCCCTAGGGAGGTGATTCTAACTGTGGGGGCAGTGTAGTCACTGGGGGAGGAGACAGATCGCTGTCACCAGGAACAAACAATCTGCCTATCCTCCCCTGACAAAATGGGGGATCTGTTTGTTGATTTGACAGATCCCTGTTTTGTCTCTCTCAGGAGCGATCGCGGGTTGCCGGCGGACGCTGGCCATGCACATTGGCTTCGGCATCGCGCATGCCCCCCCTAGTGGTCTTAAAAGGCAGAGGCAATAGGGGAATGCTGCCATACACCGTTCTACTCACACTGCTAACATACTAACAGTGTTAATTAAATCAGGCTTTTGATATTTGCCAGATGATGTGCAGGACTGTGGGTGTGACAGTGCAGTTAAAATGGCACCAGCGCTGCAGACTATGGAACCTGCAGCTCTCACATGCCAAGCGGGGCAGAAACAGGAACGGGAGCTGTGCTATCAGGCATAAAGCAAAGTATTGATTTTAAAGCACAAAGCCATCTGGCCATGTATTGCACCCAAGTAAAGTTAACCTTTGTTTATAGATCAGAACTTACCAAAAGTCTGGAGTTGAGTTTTAAACAAAGATGTCTCACACAGCCTCCTCCAGTAGTACATTCCACTCTGACTCCTTCCTAGGTACTAGAACCATCTTTCCCCCTTCCATTGTGGCAACAATTATGCAGCCTCTTCATACCCAATCTAATGCCCAGTCTTCCACCCTGCCAAACCACCTACTACCTTGACTTCCCACTCCACATATTATTTTGATAACATCACTGGAGACAGCGAAGGCTCAGACATCTGTATACTCAGGAACGTAACTGAAACTCCTTATGCAGAATGTAAGATCTTGATCGGGCACAAAACTTAAAGTTGTGGGCCAGCTAAAAAAATGTTTTTTAAAAGTCAGCAGCTACAAACACTGTAGCTGCTGACTTTTAATAAGCACACTTACCTGTCCAGGGTGCCCGCGTTGTCGGCCGCATGAGGCCAACCTGTCCCTCGGCTCTCGGCGCCGCAATTCCAACTAAGGGAAACAGGCAGTGGAGCCTTGCGGCTTCACTGCCCATTTCCTACTGCGCATGCGCGAGTCGCGCATCGCTTTGTGAATGGCCGGCTGTGTTCTGGGACACACACAGTTCCCATAACACAGCGCGCCCCATTCCCTAGAAGACAACTCAAGGAGGAGAAGACTGAAGATCATCGCGGTGTAGGAAGTGGCAGATTAGGACGATCTGCCTAGCAAAAGCCATTTCTGTTAAGTTAAAAAATATATATTTTTTTCATTAAATTTTTTTCAGATTTTTAGGAACATTTTTTTTTTTAGGGTGGCCCTCCACTTTAACAACAATGAATTTACTCTATGGTGGTTAAGGCACTCTTTTCTGCTTAACCGCTTCCCAAACGCCTCACGCAGAGATACTGCGGCAGAATGGCACGGGCAGGCAAAATCACGTATATAAACCTGGCCCTTTAATTGCCTGCCTGTGGGTAGCGCGCGCGCCGGCAGCGGCGCGCTCGCGACCCAGTCGGGAGCTCCGTGACCCCGGCCACGGGGCCAGCGGACCCGATCGCCGCTGGTGTCCCGCGATCGGGTCCCAGAGCTGAAGAACGGGGAGAGGTTTGTGTAAACAAACCTCTCCCCGCGCTTCCTACACTGCCTGTCATTGATCGGCTGTTCCCTGTCATCGGGAAAGCCGATCAATGACGTCAGACGTCAGCCCCGCCCCCTAATGTAAAAAAACACACACACGTCACAGCCCATAACCCCTCCCCTCCCCCTAGTGGTTAACTCTTTCACTGCATGTGTCATTTATACAGGAATCAATGCATTTAAATAGCATTGATTGCTGTATAAATGACAATGGTCCTAAAAATGTGTCAAAAATGTCCGATGTGTCCGCCATAATGTCGCAGTCACAATAAAAATCGCTGATCGCCGCCTAAACTGAGGAAAAAAAAATGTTTTTTTATATATTTTTTGGGGATATTTATTATAGCAAAAAGCTAAAAATATTGCATTGTTTTCAAAATTGTTGCTCTATTTTTGTTTATAGCGCAAAAAATAAAAACCGCAGGGGCGATCAAATACCACCAAAAGAAAGCTATATTTGTGGGAAAAAAAGGACGCCAATTATGTTTGGGAGCCACGTCGCACGACCGCGCAATTGTCAGTTAAAGCGACGCAGTGCCGAATCGCAAAAAGGGGCCTGGTCCTTTGGCTGCCAATTGGTCCGGGGCTGAAGTGGTTAAACGTCTTTTTCACACAGGTCCCTTAAAGAACAACTCTCACATTTTTCTGTTCTGTCGCCCTGGGAACCAAGTACAGTGTTCCATGTTCAGAGGTGCTTTGTAAGCGTAGCTTAGAGCAGTGGTCATCAACCCTGTCCTCAGGGCCCACTAACAGGCCAGGTTTGCAAGATAACTAAAATACATCACAGGTTATATCATTTGCAGCATTTTGGTCGGCATCTCCCCAAGGTAATACATAACACTTGGCCTGTTAGTGGGCCCTAAGGACAGGGTTAATGACCATTGGCTTAGAGGTTAGATAGGGCACCCCCTGCTCCCCCGCTGGCATTTATTCTGTCTCAAAGCACTTGTCAGGGTCAAGGGGCAGCAAAAGGAATGCAGGGAGAAGGATGTGTTAGTCTTCTTTCCCTTTGCATTCCTCTTGCCCTTGCTTGCCTTAGACAAGTGCTCAGAGCTTAGATCAATGCTGGTTATCAAGCAGCAATCTAGCTACATTGTTTAACAGCCACTTGGGGAGGGGAGTCCAGTCTGACCTAGCAGCTAGACTTATGTAGCACATGGTAACATAGAAGTTTCTGGACCCACACAAACTGTCCCTTACTAACTGACCAGTTTGTATGTTGCCATAGCACAGAATGCAACTGTTTATTCTGAATGCAGCAAACTATAGTCCCCGTCCCATCCCCTTTCTGAATGAAGCCGTAGCCAGTCAAGCTTTACTACATTGCATAGTGCAGTAAATCTACTACATGGAGTTTCTCGACTGCAAGAGACAGCACAGAGAGGACCTCACCAGTGAGCTGCTGCTCATTTGATATCCAATACTATGTATTGGTAATAACACTGGGGTAGTTGACCCATGGAATATCCAATTGCCTCCCGGAGGCAATTTTTTTGCTCCTGCAATATATTACATTTTGGTTTTGAGTTTAATACCACTTTAGGATACTGTGGATGATACAGCAGGACAGTTTTAAGTAGGGCTAGTAGGCCCAATTGGTATATGTCTAACTTTTATTTTAATAATTTGGACAGGAGGGTACAATGAATGTGTGAGGTCAGGTGGTCTAAGTGCACACTGTTCTTGCACTTTTCTTTCAAATGATGCTGCAACGTGCTGCAAACAGATGCCAACTCTAACAACAGTTGGGCAGTAACAAGTGAATATAGGAGACCTGATATTTCTCTGCTGCAGTTAAGTAATGCTTTCAGATCTTGTCCCTCCGGCAGCCTGTGATTGACCATGAAAAGAGAAGAAGCAGATTGTGAATAATCCTAAAGCTAAAATATGTTTGCCTACTCATTCCACAGGTAATATTCAGATCCATCACAGCTATCCCAATGAAAAACACACTCACTAGAGGGAGTTGACCAGTTAAGTGAATAATCTGGTCTAATAGCACTTGTGATTAATCCCGGTCTTTCCCATCATAGTCTCTGGAAAACTTGTGTCCTCATTGAGATGAATCAGGCAGAGAAGAAAGTCATAATAGTGCAACATTCTTTACACTATATTACCAAAGTATTGGGACACCTGCCTTTACACACACATTAACTTTATTGGCATCCCAGTCTTAGTCTGTAGGGTTCAATTTTGAGTTGGCCCATCCTTTGAAGCTATAACATCTTTAACTCTTCTGGGATGGCTGTCAGGCCAATCAAGTTCCTCCACTCCAAACTCGCTCATCAATGTCTCTATGTGTACAGTCATGTTGCAAACCGACCCGAAACAGCTGTGGCTGTTCCTTCAGTGTGAAAGCCCGAGGGCTTTCACACTGAAGCGGTGCGCTTGCAGGTCGCTCAAAAATGTCCTGCAAGCCGCATCTTTGGCTCGCTAATAGGAGCGGTATATTTACCGCTCCTATAGCGCCCGGTCCCATTGAAAACAATGGGGGAGCGCGCCGAACCCGCCCGCAAAACGCAGCTGCAGCGGCGGTTTGCGGGCGGTATTGACCCTTTTTCGGCCGCTCGTGGGGGGTAAAAACACCCCGCGAGCGGCCGCAATGCGCCGCTAAAACGCCGGTAAAGCGGCGCTAAATATAGCGCCGCTTTACCGCCAGCGCCCCCACCGCTCCAGTGTGAAAGCAGCCTTACTGAAATTAAGGGGGCCCAGCCCAACCTCTGAAAAACAACCCCACACCATAATCCCTCCTCCACCAAATGATTTAGACCAGTGCACAAAGCAAGGTCCATAAAGACATGGAAGAGCAAGTTTGGGGTGGAGGAACTTGACTGGCCTGACTTCAACCCCATAGAACACCTTTGGATGAATTAGAGCGGAGACTGCTAGCCAGGCCTTCTCGACAACATCAGTGCCTGACCTCACAAATGCGCTTCTGGAAGAATGGTCAAACACCCCGCGAGCGGCCGCAATGCGCCGCTAAAACGCCGGTAAAGCGGCGCTAAATATAGCGCCGCTTTACCGCCAGCGCCCCCAAAGCTCCAGTGTGAAAGCAGCCTTACTGAAATTAAGGGGGCCCAGCCCAACCTCTGAAAAACAACCCCACACCATAATCCCTCCTCCACCAAATGATTTAGACCAGTGCACAAAGCAAGGTCCATAAAGACATGGATGAGCAAGTTTGGGGTGGAGGAACTTGACTGGCCTGACTTCAACCCCATAGAACACCTTTGGGATGAATTAGAGCGACTGCTAGCCAGGCCTTCTCGACAACATCAGTGCCTGACCTCACAAATGCGCTTCTGGAAGAATGTCAAACATTCCCATAGACACTCCTAAAATTTGTGGACAGCCTTCTCAGAAGAGTTGAGCTGTTATAGCTGCAAAGGTTGGCTAACTCTATTATGAACCCTACGGCCTAATGCCCCATACAGTCACAAAAAATCTCGTACGACAGAAGAAAAAATCGGAAGTGATGTCATGTGTTGTAGTGTATTTGTATTGTATTTTTTGACGACAATTGTACTGACTAAACGAAAATCTGACGATCTGGTATCGTACAAGGAAAGTTTTTGTGCATGTCCGATTGAATAATATCAGATGAACTGTCGTGATCGGCTCTTGAAAGCTCTGTACTAATGATCCGATTATTGCACGATCGCATCGAAAGGGGTATTTTTTGTCCGATATTCTGATCCTGTGTACGGGCCTTAAGACAGGGATGCCATTAAAGTTCATGTGCATGTGAAGGCAGGCGCCCCAATACTTTTGGTAATATAGTGTATATAGAGGAAGCACATCTGTCACTCTACTGCTTCTGACTGCATGTAGCTCCTCCCCTTTAGGCATGTAGGCAGGTGCAGTCTAGTTTCTAGACTGCAAGTGGCACTCTCCAAGGCTGCACTGCAGTTGGAGAGGAAATTAAGAGGAACATAGTTCCTCTATAGTTTCCTGGATCACTGGGGAAGCATCCAATTGGATAATGCCAGCCCATGTGACTCGAGCAGCCATCTTGGTTCAGGCAGAGCCTATTTAAGGCCTTGGCTCCCAGGTTTGGTGCACATTTGTGAGTTGGTAGAGCAGGTTAGGGACAGCACTAGAGGTAAGGAACGGTTCCTAATGAGGAGGGAAAACATAGGGCTCACAAGTTCTCTGGATACCTGCCTGCTGGGCACAAGACGGCCAGGCCACATTCTTCCCCTCTCTACTGATGCTGACAGTCGGCTACAGTCTGCTCACTACACGCTGATGTAACTGTGAATGTTCCCGGTTGAGCTGCCTTCCCAAAGGGGTTTTTGTGAACTGTCTGCATTACTTCAATACAAGTTCTTTAAATGCACTGGGACTGGGAGTGTGTTATTCTGCTGCACCGCGCTGCACCCCACCTACATGCATGATGATGGCACCATGCATTGGCTCCACCCTACATATTTTCTCGCTATTTGACATCCTAGCTGGCCTTTTTGCACATTAAATGCATTGTGTTTGCAAATGTTAAACGTATTCTGTGATTTTCACACAGCAATTGTCAAGGTTATTTCAACACTTTTAGCATTTTATTTTAGCACAGACTTCTCATGTACATTTCGATTAAACATAAGTGGCTGATTTGACATTATAGTACCTATGTCAGTAATCTGATACAACAAATTGAATATCTGCATTCAATTGATGGAATGACAAAGCTAATGAAAGGTGAATTCTGATTGGTTGTTGTACACTTTGTACTGTTACAAAATAAGAACACTCATTGTCTAATGCGGCCAAAAAGCCGATGTATTGAGGCTTGCCATGCATTTCATTTGCCCGTGCCATTCTCTTGGTTTGTGTGGTTCACTATTGTTGCTCTATTCCAGTCTAGACAGCTTCACGGAGGATAAAGAAGTCAATAGTGATGCTTGCTGATCCAGCAGGGTACAGGCTGAGCGTGGAGCTGGCATTAATCACTAGATTCCTGCAGAATAAATGTGTCTTTATTTGGTAACGTTTGTAATTAATCCTGCTTCCGGCAGTCGCACAGACTGAAAAATCAATGCATTAACTACTGATCACATGTAGACGTGGTGAGATGTCTGCCCAAAAAAATACATTTATTCCTGAGATTTACAATGTGTAAACCTTTAAAGAGAAGATATACAGTGCCTTGAAAAAGTATTCATACCCCTTGAAATTTTCCACATTTTGTCATTTTACAGCCAAAAACGTAATTTTAATTTTATTGGGATTTTATGTGATAGACCAACACAAACTAGCACAT
Organism: Lithobates sylvaticus; assembly: GCA_028564925.1. Lineage (NCBI taxonomy): Eukaryota > Metazoa > Chordata > Amphibia > Anura > Ranidae > Lithobates > Lithobates sylvaticus. Next base: position 97,235,084 of record CM053026.1, on the reverse strand, counting down.
AATTGTGAAGTGGAAGGAAAACAATAAATAGTTTTCAAATTTTTTTACAAATAAATATCTAAAAAGTGTGGTGTGCATTTATATTCAGCCCCCCTTTACTCTGATACCCCTAACTAAAATCTAGTGGAACCAATTTCCTTCAGAAGTCTCCTTATTAGTAAATAAATCCACCTGTGTGTAATTTAATCTCAGTATAAATCTTTAGTAAGGCAGTGGTCGTCTTGGAGGTGTGTTTGGGGTCGGTATTGTATATATATATATGTTGGAATACTGCCCTGCGGCCCAGTCTCCGAAGGGAGGGGACCATGCTCTGCTTCAGTATGTCACAGTACATGTTGGCATTCATTGTTTCGTCAATGAACAGTAGCACCCAGTGCCAGCAGACACCTCCACCACCATGCTTGACTGTAGACAAGACACACTTGTCTTTATACACCTCACCTGGTTGCCGCCACACACGCTTGAGACCATCTGAACCAAATAAACAAGTTAATCTTGGTCTCATCAGACCACAGGACGTGGTTCCCGTAATCCATGTCCTTAGTCTACTTGTCTTCAGCAAACTGTTTGCGGGCTTTCTTGTGCATCATCTTTAGAAGAGACTTCCTTCTGGGACAACAGCCATGCAGACCAATTTGATGCAGTGTGCGGCATATGGTCTGAGCACTGACAGGCTGACCCCCCACCCCTTCAACCTCTGCAGCAATGCTGGCAGCACTCATACGTCTATTTCCCAAAGACAACCTCTGGATATGATGCTGAGCACGTGCACTCAACTTCTTTGGTCGACCATAGCGACGTCTGTTCTGAGTGGAACCTGTTCTGTTAAACCACTGTATGGTCTTGACCACCATGCTGCTGCTTAGTTTCAGGATCTTGGCAATCTTCTTATAGCCTAGGCCATCTTTATATAGAGCAATAATTATTTTTTTCAGATCCTCAGAGTGTTCTTTGCCATGAGTTGCCATGTTGAACTTCCAGTGACCAGTATGAGAGAGTGAGAGCGATAACACCAAATTTAACACACCTGCTCCCCATTCACACTTGAGACCTTGTAACACTAACGAGTCACATGACACCGGGGAGGGAAAATGGCTAATTGGGCCCAATTTGGACATTTTCACTTAGGGGTGTACTCACTTTTGTTGCCAGCAGTTTAGACATTAATGGCTGTGTGTTGAGTTATTTTGAGGGGACACCAAATTTACACTTTTATACAAGCTTTACACTCACTACTTTACATTGTAACACAGTGTAATTTCTTCAGTGTTGTCACATGAAAATGTGAGGGGTGTACTCACTTTTGTGAGATACTGTATGTCCTCTTACCACATTGCTGTATGTCCTAAAATACATGCATAAAATTCTGTTTCTATGGGGCTGTGTGCCCCTAGGTACTGTATGTGCATAATACCCTCTTGCCATAGTGTTGCGTGACCCAATTACATGCATGTCCTCTTGTCATGGGGCTGGCTGTGTTCCCCCAAGGTACATGTCATGGTGCCATGTGCACACACGTTTTTGTATGCCCTCTTGCGATGTTGCTGCGTGTCCAGTCTGCCTTTGTTAGGCACTAACACGGCACCCATGGAATGTTGCACCTGTTAGCATAGCTTACCATTTCCTCTGCCATGTCTTGTGTGCTCCATACTAGTTTCTCTACAGCTGCACTCTCATTGACATTTCCAGAAATTGCCTCTGATGGACTCTCCCACCCTGCAAAAAGGAAGAAAGGGTAAGGTAAGGGTAAGGGTATCATGGGCGTCCGCTGAACTTTTTTCACGGGGGGGCATCTTTTTAAGGTCATGTATTGCAATTTGCAATACAAAAAGCTGTAGACAGTGGTGTCGTGGCACAGGCCCAGGACAGGCACTGGCAGCCAGGCAGTGTATTCTCTGTCGTCTCGGCCACTGCACGCCACACACCTGTGACCTGTGGGAGGAGCCGGCACCACGCCGGCCGGATCGGCATAGGCACAACATACATTTACACAGGCAGAGGCAGCAGCCAATCACGAACAGCCGGGTCACGGTGATGTTAAGCAGAGGCCCGAGCGGCACAGCCAATCCGATGCTCGGGCCGAGGGTGAGGAGGGAGGGACGGATGTGTAGTCGGAAAAGTCTGAGAGCAGCCCCAGCCCCCAGGCCAGCAGCAGACTTTGAAAAAAAAGTCCACAGCTGCCGCGGCGGCCATTGCAACACAGGGAGCCAGTGTCTTCACTCTTCACTTCACTCACACTTCAACACTCTTACGATTCCAGGGGGGGAATTGACCCCCCTTGCCATATGGTGCAATGAATGAACATTTTAGTGAATTAAGATGGAATAAATTAACATCAGTGCAAAAATATGGCTGCCTCTTTGAATAGTGGAACATAAATGATCAGGCCAAGACTCCCAGATGTCAGGGGAACTGGGAACTGTGTAGAGTTGAGGGACCTGAAGGCACAATCCTGGGACTATGGACATGGTCCTCTAGAGTCCGTGTCCCATGGTCTGTTCAGCAGAATCCAGGGCCTTTTGCATCTGCCACTGACCACTAATGTACAATAAATTTAAAATAAAGCCCTGAAACTTACCACTTACGCATGTGGCGTTATTATATAGCAATAACACTGACCACCAATGCACAGGGGTTATTATACATTATAGCACTGCCACTGACCACTAATGCATTGGGGGGAGGATTATTACAAAGCCCTACCTCTGATCAACAATGCAGGGGGTTGGTTTCTTATAAAGCTACTAGTGTGTGTGTGTAGGTTATTTTGTTATTATATATCGCTTCAACTGACCACCACTGAAGGGGGTATTATATAGTAAGAGCTTTTTTTTCAGCAGGAACGCCGGGGAGCGCAGTTCCGGCACCTCCAGCACTGAATGTGTTTTATGGCACAGAGTTCTAGAGGGTCTAATAATGCTGGCTGCTGGGGGGATCTAATGTCGCTGGCGGGGGGTCTCTTGTTGCCTTGGGGGTCAATTGTTTCTGGGGGGGATCTACTGTTGCTAGTTGCTGGAGGGTCTGTTGATGCTGGCTGATGGAAGATCTGTTTTTGCTGCTGGGGGTCTATTGTTGCTGGCTTGGTATTTTGTTGCTGGGGGAGGTCTACTATTGGGTGGGATATCTATTATTGCTGGGGGAGGTCTATTATTGGGTGGGATATCTATTATTGCTGGGGGGGGTCTATTATTGGGTGGGATATCTATTATTGCTGAGGGAGGTCTATTATTGGGTGGGATATCTATTATTGCTGGGGGAGGTCTATTATTGGGTGGGATATCTATTATTGCTGAGGGAGGTCTATTATTGGGTGGGATATCTATTATTGCTGGGGGAGGTCTATTATTGGGTGGGATATCTATTATTGCTGGGGGAGGTCTATTATTGGGTGTAATATCTATTATTGCTGAGGGAGGTCTATTATTGGGTGGGATATCTATTATTGCTGGGGGAGGTCTATTATTGGGTGGGATATCTATTTTTGCTGGGAGAGGTCTATTATTGGGTGGGATATCTATTATTGCCGAGGGAGGTCTATTATTGGGTGTGATATCTATTATTGCTGAGGGAGGTCTATTATTGGGTGGGATATCTATTATTGTTGGGGGAGGTCTATTATTGGGTGGGATATCTATTATTGCTGGGGGAGGTCTATTATTGGGTGGGATATCTATTATTGCTGGGGGAGGTCTATTATTGGGTGGGATATCTATTATTGCTGGGGGAGGTCTATTATTGGGTGGGATATCTATTATTGCTGGGGGAGGTCTATTATTGGGTGTGATATCTATTATTGCTGAGGGAGGTCTATTATTGGGTGGGATATCTATTATTGTTGGGGGAGGTCTATTATTGGGTGGGATATCTATTATTGCTGGGAGAGGTCTATTATTGGGTGGGATATCTATTATTGCTGGGGGAGGTCTATTATTGGGTGGGATATCTATTATTGCTGGGAGAGGTCTATTATTGGGTGGGATATCTATTATTGCTGGGGGAGGTCTATTATTGGGTGGGATATCTATTATTGCTGGGGGAGGTCTATTGTTGGGTGGGGGATTTATTGTTGCTGGGGAGGGGTCTATTGTTGCTGGTGGGGTCTATCAAATTCCATACAAATACCTTAGTAGTACAACATGATACTTGGTTCTGTATTCTCTAGAGCTGCATGATTAATTGTTAAAGAATTATTAGAACAGCATTTCCTTGATTCAGTGCAGAGCCATTCTCTGTTCACTGCTGACAGCTGGCAAAAAAAAAAAAAAAAAAAACAGGCAGCCTGTCAAATTTATCACAACATCGCTTAGGCGGCGATAAAGAGAAACATTGTAACATTTAGTTCTTGATGAACTTCGCAGCGAGATCACTTGTATGGGCGGCGGGAGAGGGCCCTCCCCTCTCGCCGTGCTCCACTACCCTCCGCCGCTTACCGGAGCCATCGGCAGCGGCGGAGGCGATCAGGTCTTCACCATTGCTGGGCATGGAGACGAGTGAGAGGAAGATGGCCCCCACCCGTCTCCATAACAATGCAGGGCAGAAGCAACATAATGTTACTTCCACCCATAGCTCTTAAAGGGCCATTTAAAAAAAAAAAAATATGTAAATTACATTTTTTTTTTAATTGCATTTATTTAAATTGGGCTAACTTTACCGTTGTCTTATTTTTTTATTCAAAAAAGTGTATTTTTTCCAAAAAACTTGTAAACAACACATCTCAAAAAGAGGCTCGGTCCTTAAGTGGTTAAAATCAGTATTTTTTACTTAGAACGCCCAAACATTATATATTTTTTTAGCAGAGAACCTAGAGAATAAAATGGTGTGTAAAATGTGTTGTTTACAAGTTTTTTGGAAAAAATGCCTGTTGTAATATTTTGTATTTGCGCAGCGGTCTTTCAAAAGCAATTTATTTGGAATAAATACACTTTAATGAATTGAAAAAAAGACGAAAAAGTAAAGTTAGCCCAATTTTTTTGTATATTGTGAAAGATGATTTTACGCCGCAAGAATTGTGAGAGAATCGTGATCTTATTCTAAGCAAAAAAATTGTGATTCTCATTTTAGTCAGAATCGTGCAGCTCTAGTATTTTCTAGGGAGGTGGTACTGGGAGGTGGGTAGGGGGTGGGACTAAGGAACGGTGCTAAGAGGTGGGTAGGGGGCAGAGATGAAGTGTGTATCAGAAGGAGGGGGGTTCTATTCTTTGAGAAAAAAGTACTATATAACACTGCCACTGATCACTAATCACTAATAAAGGGACATTTAAATCCTGGCACTAATACCAGTCAAGAGGGTTTATTAGTTTTGTCATTGACACCAATGTTGAGGGTTATTGTTTCGAAGACTAGTACCCATAGGTGTGCGCAGTCTATTACATTAGGACGTGCACCCTGAAACTCAAACACGCATGCACAAGTGTGTATGTATGTATGTATGTATGTACAGTGGTGTGAAAAAGTGTTTGCCCCCTTCCTCATTTCCTGTTCCTTTGCATGTTTGTCACACTTAAGTGTTTCGGAACATCAAACCAATTTAAACAATAGTCAAGGACAACACAAGTAAACACAAAATGCAATTTGTAAATGAAGGTGTTTATTATTAAAGGTGAAAAAAAATCCAAACCATCATGGCCCTGTGTGAAAAAGTGATTGCCCCCTAAACCTAATAACTGGTTGGGCCACCCTTAGCAGCAACAACTGCAACCAAGCGTTTGCGATAACGTGCAATGAGGCTTTTACAGCGTCCTGGAGGAATTTTGGCCCACTCATCTTTGCAGAATTGTCCTAATTCAGTTACATTAGAGGGTTTTCGAGCATGAACGGCCTTTTTAAGGTCATACCACAACATCTCAATAGGATTCAGGTCAGGACTTTGGCTAGGCCACTCCAAAGTCTTCATTTTGTTTTTCTTCAGCCATTCGGTGGTGGACTTGCTGGTGTGTTTAGGATCATTGTCCTGCTGCAGAACCCAAGTTCGTTTCAGCTTGAGTACACGAACAGATGGTCGGACATTCTCCTTCAGGATCTCTTGGTAGACAGCAGAATTCATAGTTCCTTTTAGCAAGTCTTCCAGGTCCTGAAGCAGCAAAACAGCCCCAGACCATCACACTACCACCACCATATTTTACTGTTGGTATAATGTTCTTTTTCTGAAATGCAGTGTTCCTTCTACGCCAGATATACTTGGACACACACCTTCCAAAGAGTTCCACTTTTGTCTCATCGGTCCACAGAATGTTGTCCCAAAAGTCTTGGGGATCATCAAGATGTGTTGTGGAGAAATTGAGACGAGCTTTGATGTTCTTTTTGCTCAGCAGTGGTTTTCTCCTTGGAACTCTGCCATGCAGGCCATTTTTTGCCCAGTCTTTTCCTGATGGTGGAGGCATGAACGCTGACCTTAACTGAGGCAAGTGAGGCCTGCAGTTCCTTGGACGTTGTTGTGGGGTCTTTTGTGACCTCTTGGATGAGTCGTCGCTGCGCTCTTGGGTAATTTTGGGCGGCCGGCCACTCCTGGGAAGGTTCACCACTGTTCCATGTCTTCGCCATTTGTGGATAATGGCTCTCACTGTGGTTCGCTGGATTCCCAAAGCTTTGGAAATGGCTTTATAACCCTTTCCAGACTGATAGATCTCAATTACTTTCTTTCTCAATTGTTCCTGAATTTCTTTGGGTCTCGGCATGATGTGTAGCTTTTAAGGATCTTCTGGTGGACCTTACTGTGTCAAGCAGCTCCTATTTAAGTGATGCCTTGATTGTGAACAGGTGTGGCAATAATCAGGCCTGGGTGTGGCTAGAGAAATTGAACTCAGGTGTGGACAACCACAGTTATAGTATGTTTTAACAAGGGGGGCAATCACTTTTTCACACAGGGCCATGATGGTTTGGATTTTTTTTCACCTTTAATAATAAACACCTTCATTTACAAA